>JAKSZT010054512.1:2366554-2380879 GCA_026826555.1 Tolypeutes matacus
AAAAAAAAAAAAAGCAAAAAAAAAAAAAAAAAAAAAAAGACAGCATCAGCTATCACTCAATAATGTTGAGGCTTTATGAATTTTCCTAAAAAGTCAATGAAAGTAAAGCCACTTTCATATTTGTTAAAAATAAAATGTTAACTGAAAGAAGAAAAAAAAAAAAAAAAACAAAAAAACCAAAAGCTTCTTACATAATCATTTCTGTTTCCCTTATTTGAAAGAGCTGCTAGTTTCATATAATTGCATTTATAAATAAAATAATCCCAGAACATTTTGTTATAATTAAGGCTCATGAGCCTCAATCCCACCTCTTTACTAAGCGGGAAATAAAATCGATCAAACTAGTTTTAAATTTTCAATTCTTTGGCCTTATGCACATATAAGGTACTAAAACTAGTCCACTAATGTTGGCTGTTAGAGTTTAGTAGAAAAAAGCTGCAATAGTCTATTTGCACATTGTGATTAGTAGAAATCAGACTCATCAGAGCCAATACATTGCTGCATTAATGAACAAATTTCTTCAAGATGTCATGATGACTAGCATATTATCAACTTCCTAAAAAGCAAAGCAGAGCAGAGCAGAGCAGAGAAGAGCAAAGCAAAGGAAAGCTAAGCTAAGCAAAGCAAAGCACAACAAAAATACCTCAGATATGCAGATATGATGAAATGGGT
The DNA here is from genome assembly GCA_026826555.1 of Tolypeutes matacus. Classification (NCBI taxonomy): domain Eukaryota; kingdom Metazoa; phylum Chordata; class Mammalia; order Cingulata; family Chlamyphoridae; genus Tolypeutes; species Tolypeutes matacus. The sequence continues at coordinate 2,367,227 of JAKSZT010054512.1, forward strand.
CAGCTTTTTTAAAACTTTATTTGTAGAGAAGGTTTGTATTACAGAAAAGTTACATAGAAAATATAGGGGATTCCCATATACCCCATTCCCTCCCCCTTTCATATTTTCTGCTATTAATAACATCTTTCATTAGTGTAGTACATTTGTCACAATTGATGAACAAATATCAAAGCATTGTTACTATCCATGGTCTATAGTTTACTTTATGGTTTATACTTTGCATGGTACAATTTTATACATTTTTGACAAAATGTCTAATGGCCTGTATCTGTCATTGCAATATCATGCAGAACAATTCCAATGTCCCAAAAATGCCTTATGTTTCACCTCTTCAGAACTTCTGGTGACCAAAATCTTTACACCAATGTTACAAGTTTTTCCATTACTAGGATAATATGTCTACTTTGGTCCATGGTAGCATCCCCCCCGCCGCCTCTTATGTTTGTTCATACCTCAATCTCGAGGATTTTGGGATGGTCATGCTCACTCTGCTTCTGATTGATAGGGAGCTTAGATCCCATGGGGCAGATGGATAGAACTCTCTTGCTTACAGTTGTAGACACCCTGCTTTTTGGGATGAAGGTTGTCCATCATTATTATCATTTTGCTAGTTGTCTTGGGTGAATCTGATGAACTGGAAAGTATGTGTTGGCTGAAACTGCTGAGATTCAGGGCTCAATTGGCATATGAACAGACTTAAGTTTCTGGGACATATATGAAAAGGTTATAGTGTTAATTATAGGTTCAAATACAAGGGCCAGAAGAACCATATGTAGAGAAATTATAAATGAGTCTAACTCTGTTACATTGGGGAAATAGGTTAACATATATTCCAATGTAAGGCCCACCAATAAGGTGCTGACTTCCTGGGGCTGTGTGCCCTGCCTATTGTGTCCAGATGTCTCTAGAGTCTTCGGGAGCACTCCTGCTTGAGGCTTTGTTTATTGTGGCAGTCAGTGAGATTCTCCTGAGATGTGCATAACTTCTGGAATGACCTCCTAACTCACTTTGAAATCTTAGCCATAAACACTCTTTTGTATTATACCCCCTTTATGGCCAAGGTCTTTTTCCAGATGCATTGCTAGTTGGTACTTGGTAATAATCCCTCAGTGCCAGGGAGGCCTGTCCCCAGGAGTCATGTCCCACACTGGGGAGAAAACAACGAGCTAATATGCTGAGTTTGACTTAGAGAGATGCCACATTTGAGTAAAAAGGAAGTATTAAGGAGGTAACTCTTAGGCAATATATATTACTAAGCTAAGTTCCAATTTTACAAGAATAAGGTTCGTAAGTACAAGCATTAATATCAAGGGCCTGGTGTATTGGTCTGTCCTCTTTCAGTAGGCACTGCCTATGTTCTCAAGAGGCTCCCACCTCTCTATTTTAAAACATAGCAGTACTCCCCAGGATGGTAATTTAATATTTTGTTGGTTATTGTGTAAGTCTCCACTCACTGAGATAACTCCCCGTGACCACATGAACACCTTTATATTACATAGAGCATGCTCCAGGTGTATCCTTCCCCACATATCCCCTCACCACCAACATCCTGCACCAGTATTCTTCCTCTGCCATAGTTGTAACTTTTCTGTAATCTAAAACCTCCCCCAAAACAAGCCAAAAAATTTATTGCATTGTGCCTTTCATCAACATAAGAGCTGTATCTTTTATATATGTTTACAATTTCTTCTGTATGTTCCCCAAGTATCTTTTTATTTTTTCTTTATTTTTAAAGAAGCATTAGGTTACAGAAAAGTCACAGATAAAATATAGGGTATTCCCTTATAGCATACCTCCTCTCCTTCTCACATTTTCCTCTATTAATAACATTTTACTTGAGTATGATACATTTGTTACAATCGATGAACAAATAATTGAAATAATGTTACTAACAATGGTCTGTGGTTTACATCATGTTTTTTTTTTAATTTATTTATTTTTTATTGTGGGTAAAAATCAAAATTTTCACAATACATACCAACATTTTCAAAATGATATATAAATATATATGCATATATGTGCATTTGCTTACAAAAATGTTAGTTTTATATATATATATAAATATATTTTAAGAGGTGCTTAGATTACCCAAAATATTACACGGAACCCACTGGGATTCCCATGTTACCCACCTCCCACACCTCCCACCACATCCCACACAAACATCTCCCAAAAGTGTGGCCCACCACCTTCAATGGACTTACACATCCTGGGGCCTTGCCACCAACCATAGACCACAGTCCACATCGTAGTACATTATGTTTTATACGTTGCACCTACCATTGTATAGGTTTGACAAAATGTATAATGGCCTGTAGATGTCACTGCAAAATCATGCAGAACCATTCCAATGCCTTAAAAATGCCCTATGTTCCATCTGTTCTTCCCTTCCCCCTCCCCTCACAACCTATGGTAACCACTAAGTTTCAATTTTTCAAGAATAAGGTTCAAGTTACATGCATTAATATTGAGGGCTTGAAGTATTGGTCTGTTTTCTTTTATTAGGCACTGCCTATATACCTGAGCAATTCTCACTCCTCTATTTGAGAACTTAGCAGGGCTTCCCAGGATTGGAGTAAATAAATTTAATCTAATATTGTTTATTGTGTGGGTCTCCACCTACTGAGATAACAAACACCCTCTTCCAAGATGAACACATTCATATTCCATAGAAGCATGCTCCAGGCGCACCCTTTCCCACACATCCCCTCACCACCTACACCCTGCAACAGTGTGGGCCAGCTTTTATCAATGGGCATTTATTAGTTTACAAACTTACAGTTTAGAGGCTGAGAAAAATGTTCAAATCAAGGCATCATCAGGCAATGTTTTTTCCCTGAAGACCGGCTGCTGGCGATCCTGGACTCCTCTGTCACCGGGCAAGGCATGTAGTGGCGTCTGTTGGGTTCTCCCTTCTCTTCTGCATTTTGTTGCTTTCAGCTTCTTGTTTCTATGGCTTTCTATCTCTATGTCTAATTTCATCTTCTTATAAAGGACTCCAGGAAGAAGATTAAGACCCACCTTGGGCTATGCCTTAACTGAAATAACATAATCAAAAGGTCCTACTTAACCATAGGTTTACACCCACAGGAATTGATTCGCTTTAAGAACATACTTTTCTGGGGTCCATACAGCTTCAAATCATCACACTCAGCTTAATTCTATGGCAGACTCAGGACTAGAAACATGAGTACCTAAGTAGAAAAGAAAACTGCTTCAAAAGAAAATCATTGTACTGCTATGTAGTCTAGGTTAGTAGTTTCCAGACAGCTGATCATCAAAATTGCTTTAAAAGTTAAAAAATTTAGTCAGATTCCCAAGCCTCATCTCCAAAGATTTTGATTCAGTAGGCATGGTGTGGCGTCTGAAATTTTTTACTTTTAAAACATTCCTAGGAAATTCTGAAGATCAAACAGATTGGAGATATAATATTCTAAGTTATTATGAGATGCATAATGAGAAGGGTTTGTCCTCATCATTACGTTCTTCAGAAACAGCTGAGAACTTAATTTTAAGTTTTACAATACAACTACATGGTCCATTATGCTTCTGCATTGTGAATATAAACAGTATCTCATTATCAGAGACTAAGTCTTACTTCCAGGATAGTGATTCTCAATCTTTTGTGGGCTTTAATATCACTCAGGGAGCTAGCTCAAAATTATAACATGGTCCCCACTCCCAGATGTGTTGATTCAGCTTTATTGAGGGGGCTCCAGGAGCTTGCATTTTTAACAAATACGCTAGATGATTCTGAGACAGATGATCCAGGGAGTCACTCTTTGAGAAACACTGGCTTAGGCAGTAAGTTTTCTATATTAACCTAAATATGGTGCATTTACTATATATGATTATATTTTAAAATTACTATTTTAATGAATATACATACTGTCACAAAGATAATAACCCCATTAAATATCATTACAATTCTTTCAAATCTTTAAATAGAGATCAGAATTAAATGGGCTTCTTTGGATTTGTATAGGACAAAGTTGAAAAGTGCTGTTGAATAGTATTTTTGTGTCCTTAGCTTTGCTTTTAAAACTTTGACCCAAGTTTAGACGTGAAGAAATGGATCAATAAATGATTACATATATGAAATTTAGGTTCATTAGAAAAAAGAAAAATGCTTGGATTATCTTCTTCACATTTCACTATAACCATATATACCTCCCAGGTCACCTGAATATTAACTAAATCTGGATTGACAATTCTTATAGCCAGGCTTTATTCTGTTTTTCAGTATTAATAACTATCATAACATTCCTCTGTCAGCCCCATCTTTAATGTGAGTTTTGTTAATATTCTATTGTCAGGTTAAGTTTGCAGGTGCGGGAGCTAGGTTGCCTGAGTTAAAATCATAAAGAGCATATAAAGACAAAAATGAAAATCACCTGAAATCCTGTTATCTAGGGAGAGCACTATGAATATTTGTTGATTGTCCACTCTCTATATGTATACACTTGTGTATGAATATGCATATATAAAACCAATTTCAGATAACACTGTAAATAGAGTTTAAGCATTAAATCATAGGCAGATTTTCATGTCATTAAATGTTTTACACATTATTTTCATAGTTCCATTTTAATGGTAATGTATAAACATGGAATAAATAAAGACCTAAACCTTAGGCAAATTTACTTATGTTTACTATTCAGTAGTCCCTACCTCATAGGGTTGCTGTGAAAATTACATGGGGAAATACATAGTTGGCACTTAAGACAGCATCTGGCATATAGCAAGTATTCAATTAATGTTGGCTATTATAATTCAAAAACATTTTTGGTCTCTTCATATTAGTAAAATCACTAATGTCTTAGATAAGCAGATGACCTTACATTTCTCTTGGTTTCCTTCATCAAAACAGCAGAGTTGAATATTAATGAGTATAGAGAATTATGTTGTCATGCTTGTTAGTTTGTAAAATATAAATTCATCTTATAAAAATGTCAAAGGATCAAAGAAGGTTTTTACTGTTAATTGGAAGCAAAGTGTCTTTGGTGACCTGATTTAAAGGGTACTCAAGTATGATTAGCCAGTTTTTAAAAAAGAAAAAAAAGGAAAGAAAAACAATTAAGGTTAAAGTGAAGTTACTATTAGCCCTAATTTCACTAAAATCTTGTCCTCATAGCCCGTGGCACCAGATAAAATGAAATATAGAAAAGTTTCATGATTTACAATGACATTCTCAGTGTTAAGACATTTTAAAATAAAAAAATGCTTTACTTAAAGCATACTTTAAAATTATTAGATGTAATATTGTTATAACCAAAAGCCTTTTTAAGTTTTAAGAATTGAACAACAGGAAGATTAGACACCACTTATGGATTCAGAAAGATTAAGTTACTTTCATAAGTTAAAATTTTTTCTCTTTAAGCCACCTGTTCTTTCTCTCTCTTTAGAAATGACTGTTAAAAATAATCTCAAGATTTTGACTATTCCTGAGAATCCCTACTCCAGTATCAAGAGCAAAGTAGGGTAGTCTTCTTAATTATTGGTAAAGACTTTGTACAGGTTCACAGAAAGACATTTCACTAATTTGTTATAGTCTTTCCCATAACATTTTAAAAAATGGTTTGGAAATATGTCAGAATAGACACAGCCACAAATAAAACCAAATAACTGGACCTTAACTAGGAAGACTTAATTTAAGTGGTTTAAAATGATGGGACTAAGTATTTGAATTATTATATATTTATACAAATTTAGTTAGAAGCTTTAATTATCAATTAAGGGAAGTCCAAAATAAAGTCTACTGCCACTTCTACTACAAGTAAAATATTACAGAGAAAGTATTAATGAGATTCTTTAGATATATGCTTTAGAAAAATTTATTTACAAACACTTATTAATTTCCGTGAATGAGGATTCAAATAAATGAACAACACTTAAAAGGATACTTGTTTTTAAAATTTTGTATTGTCTAACAAACAACAGATCACAGTTTCTGGTTACAAGTATTCTTCTTTGATGTACTATATTTAGTTTTAAGTATGCCTAAAATGCTTCTAAGTATAATGTTTTATTTAGCCTATTATTATATGTTACCCTTAAAATAGAACTCTGAAAATGATGATTAAAACAATTTCTGAAACACATGGAAAAATGCATAAGGTATGCAATATGGGGAAATACAAAGTGGTATCCAGTTGTTTATACTGTATTAACTTTAAACTTATCTGTTTTTAAATTTTCTACAATAACTATATATTATTTCTATCGTCAAGACCTTTACTTAAATTTAATGAACCTTAGTCCATAACCACAATTAGGGTAGAACAATTGGAAAACCATCTATTTTGTTTGTTTTATGATTCTGTGGAAGTACAATTCACTATTTAAGCATTTTATATCTTGTATTTTGACCCAGAAAATACATTCATTAGTTACCTTTTTTTATATGCTGACAGTATAATTAAGGCAGAAGCTCTTTTAAAAGGCATTTTTTGCTTTCAGTATAGCAGGTTAAACAGAAGCAAGATTTTTTTGCTTATCACAGTCATTAGCTGAAACCATCAACAATAATATGATGTTGGCTAAATTAGCAAGTGACACTTAGTACTATAACCATTTTGTTAAGATGAACATGAACTTGGATTTTTTATCACATATGAAACATTGACCCATGACTGAAAGGGATATAAGGTTTGCATAAATAAAACTTAAACATTGTGTTTCCCATTGACTGAAATGATCTCCAACGTACATTTCATTCTACCTTATGAATTTTTAAAATTCAGTTCACCGGCTTTATTTTTACACTGTAGTACTTAGTTATAATTTTTATTTACATTATAATACCTAGAAGATATAGAACATATTTAATTTTTTGTTACTCATTCTGGATGAGAAATGCTGGCATATTATTACATTTTTACCAGGGCTCTGTCTAGCAGTTAAAATGAAGATTCAGGAATTCAGGGAAAATGGCACTGAAGTAGGTAGGCAGAGTCTGACCTGCTCACAAAATTAGCAGGGAGAAGGCAGGGACTTATCTAAAGCAGATGCTTTAGATATATATAGAATGGGAAGGTGCTCTGAGTCATCTAGGAGGATACTGGAGAGATAAAGAAGCCAAAAGAAAACCATGAGTTGCTCACCCCTGTGGCTGGAAATGGCAAATATACCCCACCCTCAAGGCAAATAGCATTGGTGGAGCCCCATGCTTGCTGCTGCCAAAGGAATGGGACGGGGCATTCCCTGGGAAGAAGAGGGGTCTGACGGCGGGTGGAGAGTGGTTTCTTTGTGGTGAGTTAAGCCAGCTGAGCTCCCTTTGAATCTCTGAAGGGACCCTGACCAGGCTGGGAGAGGGGAGGAGGGATCTACTCAGGCAGGCTGTCTATGTCCAGCCACCCTGGGGAGAGGAACCAGATTAGAGAGGGGCAGAAGATAGGCGCCTAATCATCAGGACTCTAGCAAACTGTAGAATTTTAAAATGCCTGGGGGAAAGGGGACAGATACTTTCTGAAGACTAATTAACCTAAAGAGACAATGTAGTTCAGTGGAGGAATTCTCACCTTGCATAAATGAGGCCCCTGGCTTGATTCCTGGATCTCCTTGGAGGAGTGATCAAGAGAGTCATCCACCTGCTGATACCTTATGACAAGGAACATATAGATATTCTTTTTGATTTGGGCCTTATTTTTTTAAAAGGTCCTTTCCCCCCCTTTTCCTTATATTACTTACAAAACCCTGACACACCACCTGCAGAGAGGAGGCTGCAGGGTGATTGACTCATGAACGCCAGCAGCCTGAGAAGCTCCTTAGGGGCCTAAGAGGAAAAGCTGTTTTTCCTTGGTTGTTTATTTTTGTTGCTGCTGTTTTGTTTCTTGTTTGTTGTGTTTCCCCTTTCTTTGTTTCACCTCTTTTTTTCTTTTACCGATTTTTTTCTAACTACTTTATTTCTTTTTTTACTTCATTTCTCTATCTTCTGTTTTCTGTGGTTTTTCCTTCATAACACCTCCTTTAATTTGGTCTTCAATTTTTTTGTTACATTTTTTCTCTCACTCTTTTTTCTCTGTTTTCTTTCATTATTTTTTCATATATTTTTCTATTCCAGCAGGGACTTAAGGACTTGAATGACAACATGAAACATATAAACTAAGGGCACCTCAGAGGGAGAAGATAATGGAAAGGGGGCAGAAGTAGTGTTGGAGGAAATAATGGCTGAAATTAATCTTATTGAGCTTCTCTTGTATTTGATGGATGACATGATCTTATACCTTGAAAGCCCTGAGAAACTACAACAAAGCTTCTAGAGTTTATAAATGAGTTCAGTAAAGTGGTAGGTTATATGATTAATGTTAAAAAATCAGTAACGTTTCTGTACAGCAATAATGAACAATCTGAGGAGGAAATGAAGAAAAAAAATCTCATTTACAATAACAAATAAAAGAATCAAATACTTAAGAATAAATTTAATTAAAGCTGTAAAAGAGTAGTACGGAGAAAACTACACAACACTGTTAAAAGAAATGAAAGAAGACTTAAATAAATGCAAGAATATTCATTGTTCATGGATAGGGAGACTAAACATCATTAAGATGTCTATCCTACCCAAATTTATTTACAAATTTAATGCAATCCCAATAAAAATTACCACATCATATTTTACTGAATTGGAAAAGCTAACTACAAAATTTCTTTGGAAGGGCAAGGGGACTGAATAGCCAAAGACATATTGAAAAAGAAAAATGAGATTGAAGGAATCACACTACCTGTCTTTAAAACATACTACAGGGAAGCGGCTGTGGCTCAATCAGTAGGGCTCCTGTTTACCATATGGGAGGCCCCGGGTTCGGTTCCCGGGGCCTCCTGGTGAAGGCAAGCCCGCCCGCACGGCGTGGTTAGCTGACCCAGCGAGCACAAGCAGCAAGGGGGGGATAAATTAATAAATAAATAAAATCTAAAAAAAAAAAAAAAAAAAACATACTACAAAGCTACAGTGTTCAAAACTGTATGGTATTGGCACAAGGATAGACATACTGACGAACGGAACTAAGTTGAGAGTTCTGATATACATCCTCGCATATACAGTCAACTGATATTCGACAACACCACCAAGCCCAATGAACTGGGGGAGAATGGCCTCTTCAACAAATGGTGCTTGGAGAACTGGATATCCATATCCCAAAAAATGAGAGAGGAACACCATCTTACATCTTAGCCAAAAATTAACTCAAGGTGGGTCAAAGATACAAATATAAGAGCCAAGACCATAAAGATCTTGGAAGATAACACAGGGAAGCATCTACAAGATCTGGCATCAGGAAATGATTCCATGAACTTTACACCCAAAGGATGAGCAATGAAAGAAAAATAGATAAATGGGACCGTCTCAAAATGAAAACTTTTGCACCTCAAAGGAGTTTTTCAAGAAAGTGAAAAGGCAGCCTACTCAGTGGGAGAAAACATTCGGTAACCATATATCTGATAGGGGCCTAATATCCAGCATATATAAAGAAATCCTACTCCTCAAAAAGAAAAAGAAAAACAACATATTTTAAAAATGGGCAAGTGATTTGAATAGACACTTCTCCAAAGAAGAAATATAAATGGTTAAAAATGAGGTTGGTGGGCCACACTTGTGGAAGATGTTTGTGTGGGATGTGGTGGGAGGAGTGGGAGGTGGGCAACATGGGAATTCCAGTGGGTTCCGTGTAATATTTTAGGTAATCTAAGCACCTCTTAAAATATATGTGTATATATATATATAAATAACATTTTTGTAAGCAAATACACATATATGCACATATATTTATATATCATTATGCAAATGTTTGTATGTATTGTGAGAATTTTGATTTTTATCCATAATAAAAATAAATAAATAAATAAAAGCTGTCAGAAAGCAAAAAAAAAAAAAAAAAGCACATGAAAAGATGCTGAACATCACTAGCTATTAGGAAAATGCAAAGCAAAACTACAATGAGGTATCATCTTGTACCCATTAGACTGGTAGTTGTTGAAAAAGCAAAGGACTCCAAGTGTTGAAGAGGATGTGGAAGAATGGTAACACTTATCCAATGCTAGTGGGAATGCAGAATGTTGCAACCATTGTGGAGGATAGTCTGGTGGTTCTTCAGGAAGCTAACTCTAGAACTGCCATATGATCCAGCAATTCCACTGCTGGGTATATACCCAGAAGAATTGAAAGCTGGGGCACGAACAGATATATGCACACCAATGTTCATAGTAGCATTACCTAATGTTGCCAAAAGTTGCAAATAACCCAAATGTCCATCAACAAATGAATGGATATTCAAACTCTGGTATATACCTACAACAGAATATTACTCAGCTGTAAGAAGGAATGCAGTATTAACACATGGGATAACCTGGATGAATCTTGAAGACCTTATGTTGAGCGAAGGAATCCAAGCAGTGAAGGACAAATATTACATGACTTCAATGATATGAATTAAGCAAATTGAGCAGATTCACACAGCTTGAGTCTGAAAGATAGGTTACAGGAGACAGAGACAGTAGAGGTTGGTGAACTGATGCCCATATGGGCAAAATGTATGATAAGGTGGAAGGTTGTAGGTGTGCTGTGGATGGGCATGACAGTGGTGCAGTGATGCTATTGGTTTGGGCGGTGTTGGCCCTTGAAGGGCATAAGGTGGTGTTTGCACTGTTAATGGAACTGGGGGGAGGGTCAGGTGAGGGAGCAGTTGAACTCTGGGGATTTGCAGGCATGTTGTTGAAACTACAACATTGGGAATATATTTTGGCAAATATGGCAGGGAAGGGTTACTGGTTTATGGTGTTGGATGTAGGGGGCATGTGGGAGAGGGCACAACTGGGGAAGGCTTCCAGGGGGGATGTGAGTGTTCATCCTGTCATACAGCTTTGTATCAGTGGGTGGAGATGCACACAATGGATGATAAAGTGTTGGACTCCCTTCCTGGGGAGTCCTACTATGTTCTCAAATAAAGTGCCAGGAGTCTCTCGAGAGCATAGGCAGTGCCTAATAGGGGAGGAGAGGCCAGTATGTCAAGGCCTCAATATTGTTGCAAGTAACTATGAATATTGTTCTTCAAGGAGTGAAGCTAGGTGGTTACCATGGGTACTGGGAGGAGGTGGAGGGAGGAATACAATAGATGGAACATGGGGCATTTTGGGGTTGTTGGAATTGTTCTCCATGATCTTGAAGTTATGGATACAGGCCATGTTAAATTTCATCAAAATTTATAAAAATATGTGGTCCAAAATGTAAACCATAATATAAATCATTGAATATGTTTCACAGCAATGCTTCAATATTTGTACATCAATTGTAACAAATATAACACCCACATGGAAAAGGTTACTAATAGAGGAAAGGGGAAAAGGGAGGATGTTAGGTATATGGGAATCCCCTATATTCTGTACGTGATTTTTCTGTAAACTAAAACTTCTTTGAAGATTAAATGAAAAAAAATAAGACACTGGGGGAATAAATGGGTGAAAATGTCATTGTACATACAAGACAATAGACCTTACAGTGATGAAAGACAAAATGGCAAAATTCATTTAAAAAATTTTTAAAAATTTTTATTATTTCAAATTCTTTTTAAAATTTTTTCTATTTTATTTGTCATTTTTTAAACTATCATTATTATTTCATTTTCTTATTAATTTATTCGACTATTTTGTTGACTTCATTTGTGAAGCAGTTTTGGATCACATACGGGTTACAACTGTGGCAGGGGAGGATCATTGGTGTGGGGTGTTAGTGATAGGGGAAGCTCTGGAGCAGGTTCACCTGGGGCATACCTATAAGGCATATGAATGAATTCAAGTGTTCATGGGGTATTGTCATGGTGGGTGGAGATCCACACAATAACCAAAACAATATTGAATTCCCATCCTGGGGATTCTGCTCCTTCTCTAATGGGTCTGCAAGAGTCCCCAGAGTACAGGGGCAGGGACTAGTGAAGGAGGATGGACCATTGATAGGCCCTTGATATTGATGACTGTACTTATGAACCTTTTCTTTTGAAACTGAAACTTAGCCTAGTATTATATTTTGCCTAAGAGTTACCTCCTGAGAGCCTCCTTGTTTCTCAAATGTGGCCTCTATCTGAGCCAAACTCAGCATACACATGCAGTACCTTACCCCCCGGTGTGAGACATTATTCCTGGGGATGAACCTCCCTGGCACTGAGGGATTGCTACGAAGCACCAACTAGTAATGCAACTTCAATAAAAGGGGGAAAAGGTAAAGACAAATGAATTTATATGGCTAAGAAACTTCAAAGTGAGTTGGGAGGTCATTCCCCAAGTTATGCTTATGGACATTTCATCAGGATCTCATTGACTGCCATAACAAATATTGCCTCAAATAAACAGGGTCCTGAGGGCTCCGGAGACTTCCAGATACTAAAGGCAGGGCTGCCACCTCAGGGGTATGGCGTCCTGTCAGTGGGCCCTACTTTGGAATTTATGCTCCCCAGTGTGACAGTGTTGGACTGAGTGGTGGTTTCCCTACACATGGCTCTTCTGCCCCTTCTGTTTGAACCTATAGTTAGTATGAGAGTTGATAAGTTTATGTCCAAGAGGCTTAAATCTTTGGGCTTTCCATGTGCCAGTACACAGGCATTAGTTTACTTTTAAATTTCAGTCTTTATTTATTTGCACTTTCCATGACCATAAAATATTAACAAGGTGAAACTAGAATTATGCATATACAAAAAATACTTTTCAAATTGATATTCTAAGAAGGGGGGGTGATGCTGCTTGTAAAACTATTGAGAAATTGGGTTAAGAACTTGTTAATTTGAGTAGGACCCAGCCTAAACAATTAATGATTCTCTGCACTCATTTGATTACTTACTGAACTTTCCTTTCCATCACATTCATATGCTTCCCAGGTATGAATTAGTTTCCTGATGTCTAATTATTAATATTTATTTATTTGATATCTGATATTTAGTATTTTATATATAGTAATTTCTGGATATGATATTATTTACTAATGTACAAACTTACCTTGGCAAGTTATTTCTACAAAAGTATAATATGAAAAACTGTACAGTGACAATAATCATGTCTTCACAGAGAAGGGATTGTTAAGAGAAGGCAAATGCTTTCCTTAATAAATCTTTAAGAACTCAAGGTGAGTTTACATGTTGGTGTGTTGAATAAATCAATAAAATTTATTTATTAGATACCCTAGTGTGTTCAATCCTATCTTGGAGCTTAAGAGAGGAAAGACAATGGTGGGGGTGGATGTTGAAGACTCAGAAAACAGTCCTGTCCTCAAGGTACTTGGTAATTGGATAGAATGATTAATGAATGATACAAGGTAGAAGAAAAATGATAAATTTTGAGGTACAGAGAGAGATAATGAAAATAATATACTTAAGCTTCAGAGTACCTTACTAGTATAGATCCCCTCCCAAGATCCTAAGGGGCACACTAGAAATGTATTCATATGGTCCCACATTTTTTAAAATTTCTAAAATTAAGATCAGGTTCCCATGTACTCAAAATTTAATCTCTTTTATGTCAGGAGTATATTTGGTAAATTGCTTATAAAAGGACTACATTTTTTTCTTTTTTAATGGAAATTTCAATGAATAGAATTTATCAAACTTCCTGTCTTTGTAAGATACAGATCTATAGCAGTATTTTAAACAGCAAATATGTCTGTATGAAGGCACATGC
>JAKSZT010054512.1:2390879-2448500 GCA_026826555.1 Tolypeutes matacus
CAAATGCAGGACCCAAAATAATTCCTCCTCTAGACCAACCCCCTTACAGAAGGGACCCTAGCTGGGCCCGTGGAAATTAATCAAGCACGTCCCACTTTCCGGACTCCCCAGGTTAGCTGAAGCTCTGATGTTAGTCAGTGAGGAGTGCTAAAGATGGCGGATTCCGCCCCTTCTGGCGCCGAGCTCCAGCGTCACCGGGCTGCTCAGTAAATCAGTTTGAGTGCAGATTCGCATCTGCTCTCTGCCTAATGGTGCTTCAGGTCGGCTTATCTGCTCCCCAAAGCTATGGGGTGGTGCAGGCAGCCAGATCAATGTCTAAAAATATAAAATACCCTTCCCTGTCTTCTAACCGAACCCTCCCTTTTTTGGGAAGTGTCCCTTCCTCCTGGCTCTGCAGCAGCCCGGGTCTTATCCCTGGGTGGCTAGGGAAATCAGCTGCGTTTCCCGACCAAAATCCCCCCCCCGGTTCACTGGGTGCTGATTAGCTCGTTTGCTCTGTTCACACAAGGTCCAAGGGGCGCCAGGCAGCCAGATCCCCAGAAAATAAAACTTTTTCGCCCCACCCGCGGCTCCAAATGGCCGTTTTATTTTTTTTTCCCTAACTGCGGGGCTCAGCCGCCTGTGCCAACCTCCACCAGCAGCCTCAAAACTCACGAATCTCCAACGTTCGGTCCACGCCGCCCATCCGCACAGATAGATGTCCCAAGCTTCTCACTCCACACGTGCACAGCATAGACCCCCGGGCAGGACCCTGTCCACAATCCGCCTTGCTCTGGGAGCTTGCAGTGTGCGCCCTCCTACACTAACGCCATCTGGGCCCCTCTCCACCAATGCTTGTTATTGTCTTTTTTTTTTTTTTTTTTATAGCCATCCTACTGGGTGTGAAATAGTACCTCATTGTGGTATTGAATTGTATCTCCCAAATGACTAGTGATGTTGAACATTTTTAAATGTACTATTGGCTATTTGTTTATCTCTTTGGTGAAATGTCTATTCAGAATCTTTGCCCATTTTAAGTTGGATTTTTTGTCTTTTTATCTTTGAGTTCTGGATACTAGGATCTTATTGGATATATGATTTGCAAATATTTTGTCCTAATCTGTGGGTTGTCTCAACACTTTCTTGATGGTGTCCTTTGAAGCACAAAATTTGTAATCTTGATGAAGTCTAATTTATCTATTTTACTTTGATTGTTTATGCTTTTGGTGTATATTTAAGAAATATTTGGAATTAGAGGTTGGGATGTAGTGACGAATTTCCACAATAGAGGATGAGAGCTTGAGACAAGTTTAAAAAATTTTTATTGGAGAAGTTGTGGGTTTACAGACCAAACATTAGTAAAAGGTAGGATTTTCATATTCTACCCCATCACCAACACCTTGCATTGGTGTGGAAAATTTATTAAAATTGATGACAGCACTTTTTTTGTTACTGTAATATTTTTCTTAACAGTAGTTACTTTTGTTATAATTGAAGGAGTATTAAAATAGTACTATTAACTATCGCCTATAGTTTACTTAATTTTTTTACATGTATTTTTTATTTTTTTAAAAAGGTATTTAGATTACATAAATGTTACACAAA
This sequence comes from Tolypeutes matacus, assembly GCA_026826555.1. Taxonomy (NCBI): domain Eukaryota; kingdom Metazoa; phylum Chordata; class Mammalia; order Cingulata; family Chlamyphoridae; genus Tolypeutes; species Tolypeutes matacus. The sequence continues at coordinate 2,392,464 of JAKSZT010054512.1, forward strand.
AATATAGGGGATTCCCGTATGCCCCACTTCCCACACCTCCCACATTTTCCCACATTATAACAACATCCTTCATTAGTGTGGCACATTAGTTACAATTGATGAAAACATTTAGAACATTGCCACTAAGCATGGATTATAGTTCACTTTGTGGTGTACACTCTTACCTGCACAATTCTGCTGGTTATGGCAAGACATGCAATGGCCCGTATTTGTCTTTGGAATGCCATTCAGGAAAATTCCCAAGTCCCCAAAATGCCCCCATATTTCAACTGTATTTCCCTCTCCCTGCCCTCAGAACCTCTAGTGGCTGCTGCCTCCACATGAATGATATAGTTTCCTCCATTGCTAGAATCACAATAAGTCTATAGTAAAATACCAGTAAGTCTACTGTAGTCCACAGTTCAATCCCCAATCCTGAGGATTCTGGGATGGTGTTGTCCACTCCATCTCTTATTGCGAGGAGGCTTTGATTCCATGAGGCAGATGGACGGGACTGTCTTGCTTGCAGTTGTAGACTCTCTCGGATCCTTGAAATGGTTGTTGTCCATTGTCATCTCCTTGTTAGTTGTCCTGGGTGAGTCCAATGAACTGGAGAGTAGGTATTACAACTGTTGAATTTCAGGGCCCAGCTGGCACATGGACAGCCCAGAGATTAAAGTCTTTTGGACGTACACCTACCAACTTCAGCACCAATTATAGGTTCAAATAAAAGGGACAGAAGAGATACGTGTAGAGAAGTCACATCTGAGTTCAACCCTGTCACACTCAGGGGCACAAACTCTGAAGTAGGGCCCCAGGCAAGGCACCAACCTCTGGAGCTATCTGCCATGACCATAGGTCCTGGGCTTCTCCAGATCCCTCAGGATTCCCACTATTTGGGGTAGTATTTACCTTGGCTGTCTATGAGATTCTGCTGAGACATGCATAAGCGTTACCTCTCTGATGACCTCCCAACTCACTTTGAAGTCTCTTAGCCATATACACTCATTTGTCTTTAACTTTCCCCCCTTTTATTTGAGGTCTTTTTCCAGTTGTATCACCAGCCAGTGCTTGATAGTAATCCCTCGGTGCCAGGGAGGCTCATCCCTGGGAGTCATGTCCCACGCTGGGGGGAAAGTAATGCATTTATACGCTGAATTTGGCTGAGAGAGAGGCCACATTTGAGCAAGAAGGAGGCTTTCAGGAGGCAACTCTTAGGCACTCTCCAACACTAGGCTAAGTTTCAAATTCAAGAGCAAAAGGCTTGCAAGCATAGTCATCAACCTCAAGTGCCCACTAATGGACCATCCTTCTTCACTAGTCATTACCCTGCACTTGGGGGATTGTTGTTGTTCCATTAGAGGATGTGGCAGAGCTCCCCAGGATGGGAATTCAATAATCTTTTAGTTGTTGTGTGAATCTCCACCCACTGTGGCAATACTCCATGAATATTTGAACATATTTATATACCTTATATATATGCCCAGGTAAACGTCCTCCTATGTCTCCCCCATCGCTGACACTCCACCCCCTTGATCCTCCCCTGCCATAGTTGTAACCCTTCCATGATCCAAAACTTCTTCAAAAATGAAGCCAAAATATTGCCAAATTTGGTTACTAGTAAAATGAAATAATAATAATAGGTTTAATACATAAGAAATAAAGTACATAATAATTTAGAGAAACCGAAACTAAAATAAAGTAAAAAAGATTGGGCATAGTTTACTTTAGGTGTAATTTCTCCTGATACCACCCTATTATTAACACCTTATATTAGTGTACTACATTTGTTAAAATTTATGAAATAACATTCTTGTATTATTAACTATAGCCCATTGCTTTCAGTAGGGTCCACTATGTCATACATTCCTTTGTTTTAACTTTTAAATTTTATTCTAATAACATCTATGACCTAAAGTTTCTCCTTTTAATCACATTCACTTTATAAATCAGTGCTGTTAAACACACCCAAAATAATGTGTTACCATCACTACTATCCATTTCCAAACATTTACAATAATCTAAATAGAAATTATGTACAAATTAAGCATCAACTCCCCATTCTCTAGCCCCAATCTATCCATTGGTAACCTATATTCTAAATTCCAAATCTATGAGTTTTGTATACAATTAGTTCATATCAGTGATATCATAAAATATTTGAACTCATTTATTTCCTCAAAGTTCATGCATGTTATGACATTCATCAAGACATCATTCCTCTTTTTGACTGAATAATATTCCATTGCACATTTTGTTTATCCATTAATTTTTTGATGGACATTTAGGTTGCTTTTATCTTTTGACAATTGTGAATAATGCCACCATGGATATCAATATGTAAATATCTGTTTGTGTCCATGCTTTTAATTCTTCTGGTTATATACCTAGCAGCAGAATTACCAGGTCCTATGGCAATTCCATACTTAGCTTCCTGAGGAACTGCCAAAATGTCTTCTTAATCAGCTGCACTGTTTTACATTCCCACCAGCAATGAATGCATATTCCTATTCCTCCATCACTGGTAATTTTCTGCTTAAAAAAAAATACTAGTCATTGCACTGGGTGTGAAACGTTATCTCGTGGTGGTTTTGATTTGCATTTCTCTAATAACTAGCGATGTTGAGAGTCTTTTCATATGCTTTTTAGCCTTCTGTATATCCTCTTTGGAGAAATTTTTATTCAAGTCTTGCTCATTTTTTAATTAGTTTTTTTTTTTATGGTTGAGTTTTAGGATTTCTTTATATATTCTGTATATTAAATCATTATCAGATGAGTGGTTTCTAAATATTTCCAGCTATTGACTAGGTTGTCTTTTCACTTTCATATCTTGAAGTGTAAAATATTTTATTGTTGATGAGGTGCCATGTATATATTTTTTCTTTTGTTGCTTGTGCTTTGGGTGTAAAGACTCAGATATCATTGCCTACTACAAGATCTTGAAGATGCTCCTGTATGTTTACTTCTAGGAGTATTAAGGTCCTGCTTCTTATAAATAGGTATTTGATCCATTTTGAGTTTAGTATTTGTATGATTTGAGGTAAGGGTTCTCATTCATTATTTTGCATATGGATATCCAGTTCACCCAGGAACATTTGTGGAAGAGACTAATTTTACCCTTGTGACTAATCTTGGCAGCTTTGTCACAAATCAATTGACCATATCCTGAATAGCTAAAAATGTCTTAAAAAGGAAAAATGAAGTTGGAGTACTCTCATTTCCTGACTTTAAAGAATTTTACTTAGATACAGTGGTAAAAACAGCATGGTACTGGCATATAGATAGACATATTGGCCAATGGAAGTGAATTGAGAACTTAGAAACAGACCCTCACATCTATGGTCAAGTGATTTTTGACAAGGCAGTCAAACTCACCTTCTGGGCTAGAACAGTCTGTTCAACAAATGGTGCTGGAGGAAATTGGTTATCAGTATCTGAAAGAAAGAAAGAAGACCTTAACTCACACCTTATACAGGAATTAACTGAAAATATTTCAAGGATCAAAATATAAAAGCTACAACTATAAAATTCTGAGAAGAAAATGTAGGGCAACATCTTCAATATCTTGTGGTGGGTGTTAATTTCTTAAACCTTACATGCAATGCTTGAGCAATGAAAGAAAATAAAAGATAAATGGAACCTCTTTAAAATTAAACATTTTGTTTTTCAAAAGATTTGTCAAGAAAGTGAAAAGGCAACCTACTCAATGGGAAAAAAATTGGAAACCACTTATCTCATAAGGGTTTGATATCCACGTTGTATAAAGAGATCATACAGCTCAATGATAAAGAAAAGACAAGCAACCCAATTAAAAAATAGGCAAAAGACTTAGACATTTTTCTTAAAAGGAAATACAAATGGCCAAAATGCACATGAGAAAATGTTCAGCATCACTAGCTATTAGGGAAAAGCAGATCAAAACTACAATGAGATACCATTTCACATCTTATAGAATGGCCATCATTAAAAAAAACCCAGAAAACTACAAATGCTGGAGAGGATGTGGAGAAACAGGAACACTCCTTCACTGTTTGTGGAAATGTAGAATGGTACAGCTTCTGTAGGATAGTTTAGTAGTTTGTGGCTTTAGGTCTAAGGTGAGTCTCTTGTAAATGACATATAATTGGATCATCCTTTTTTTAATCCATTCTACCAATCTGTGTCTTTTGATTGGGGAACTTATTCCATTAACATTCAGTGTTATTACTCTAAAGGCAGTATCTGCTTCAGCAGTCTTGGACTTTGGTTTTTATATGTCACATATTGTGTCTTTCTTTTCCTTTTTTGCAACCTCCTTTTCTGTGTAAATGATCTTCTGTATGTAACTGAATGATCTCTTTCTCATTTCTCTTTCTGTATATTAAAAAATTTCTGTGTGTTTACCCTGGTGTTTTTATGACACAGCCTATATCTATAACCTAGTAATTTGAATAGATATGAACTTACCCTCAATAGGTTACATGTTCTCTGTTCCCATATCCCTGTTTTCCCTCTTTATGTTAATGTTTCATTTTACCACTTTTTATTTTGCATGTCCATTATTTAATTGCATTCTGACTCTTATAGTAAATAAGAGTAGATTTGTATATCGACGATACAGTACTATTGAGTTTTGCATTTACCACTTTAGTTACCTTTACTGATAATCTTCATTCCTTCACACTACTCTCCTGTCTTTCCCTTTCAACCTGCAGAACTTCCTTTAGTAATTATCGTTGGGGAGGTCTTTTGTTGACCATCCTTTCATTTTCTGTGAATCTTTGGAAATGTTAAACTCTACCTCATTTTGGAAAGATAGTTTTTCCAAATAAAGAATTTTTGGCTGGCAGTTTTTCTCTTCCAGTACCTTAACTATATCATACTACTGCCTTCTCGCCTCCATGGTTTCTAATGAGAAATCAGCACTTAGCCATGTTGAGGATCACTTACGTGTGACTAATTGCTTTTCTCATGCTACTTTCAGAATTTTCTCTTTATTTTGTCATTTGATATTCTAATAAGTATGTATCTCAGAGTAGGTTTATTAGGATTTATTCTGTTTAGAATATGTTGCACCTCTTGAATATATATTTATATGTAGGTCTTTCTTAAGAGGTAGGAAATTTTTGGCAATTAATTCCTCTAATATCCTTTCTGACTCTTTTCCCTTATCTTCTGCTTCTGGGACACCCATGAAGTGTATGTTTGGACACTTCATGCTGTCACTCACGTCCCTGAAGCACTGTTCAATTTTTTCTATTCTTTTCTCTATCTGATCTTCTGATTGTATGATATTGATTGTCCTGCCTTCTATTTTGCTGAATCTTTCTTCTCCTGTTCAAATCTGCTGTTGTATACTTCAAGTGTGTGTGTGTGTGTGTGTGTGTTTATTGTGGGTAAAAATCAAAATTTTCACAATACATACTAACATTTGCAAAATGATATATAAATATATATGCATATATGTGCATTTGCTTACAAAAATGTTATTTATGTATATATATAAATATATTTTAAGAGGTGCTTAGATACCCAAAATATTACACGGAACCCACTGGGATTCCCATGTTGCCCACCTCCCACACCTCCCACCACATCCCACTCATTTCTATTTTGTTTCTTTTTAAACTTTCAAATTCTTTTCTATGCTCACACATTGTCTTCTTAATATCCTCTAGCACTATATGAATATTTTCCTTTCTCTCCTTGAATTTATTCAGGAGATTTGTTTGTACTTCTTCATTTAGTTATTCCAAATTCTGTGTGTCCTCTGAAGTTTTAATTTGTTCCCTTGACTAAACCTTATCATCCTGTTTCTTAGTATGGCTTGTAATTATTATTATTATTATTATTATTTTTTGCTGTTGACTAAGAATCTGCTTATCTTGAAGAGTTAACTCAGAAGGTAAGTTTCTCCCTCTTGTCTAGAGTTTTATTGTTGATTGACCTTGTTTTAAGGCTCTTCTTTGATGCTTGGTCCAACTTACTCTATACTTTTAGAATAGCCCTGTTTAAACAGATTTTCTCAGTTCTTCTTCATCTGATTCTTGCCCTGGATATGTGTTACAATTTTTATGATTGCATTTTTTTTGTGTAATTATTTCACCTCTATTAGAAAAGTTCCCTTCCTCTGTTCCTTCTCCAGAACTCTTTGATCTGTGTTGTTTGTTTTTGTGCAGAATTTTCTTCCCAGATCCTATGATTTGTTTAAATTATCTCCTTCATTCAGTGTCCTGTTTTCCTTACTCTTTTCAGATCTGGAACCCTCCTGCCCTATGGTAGTTCAGCTTGACAAACAACATTTTTTCTCTGTGGGGCTTTTCTACCTCCATTTTTTTTCCCCATTAGGTCATCCTGTCCTGTGGAACTGGGTAGGGTCAATCCAGAAAGGGGGGTGTCTCCAAACCCACCTTTCCAAAGCTGCTGTGTATAACTCTAGTCTCTGTCCCTGGTGGTAAATATGAAGGATCCAGGCTATTGCCTTTGAGGAACTCCCAATTTGCATGGGACTGAGTGATGGGGAGGGAAATTCACTGCTGGACTGAGCTGGAATTTCCCTACCTAATACTTTTTTTTATATTTGATTCAGTGTTTGTAGAGTCCATCTCCAGTTTCTACCATCCTTGAGATTTCTAAGCAAGTGCCCTTTTTTCAGGGTTTGTCTTATATCACCATGTTGATGAAGTCACTTGAACCCTCTTATTTGGATGATAAAAGCAAATCTAAAAGATTGGAGAGCCTTGTGACATCTGAAAAATACTTAGATGCATGCTCTGATTACAATATTAAATACTTACCATATACAGTAGAATAATGTGAAGGTGCTTGTTAATGCAAGTCACCTGTTTTCCTCTATATATCAAAACAAATTCTTTGGCCTGGGCCTAGAATATAAATACCAAACAAGCCCTTAAAGAGATTCTGATGAATATAGAAATTTGAGAACCACTGAACTATTGCATTCTGCCTTCCAGTAAGCATAAAATACATGTTTCTTTCTTTCTTGATAGAACTCTCACCACTGCCTTCCTCAATTAATCAATGCAACAAATATTAAATATGCTTTTACTATGTGTGGGCACTGTGCTAGGCACTAAAAATATATATTAAAGAGAAAATTTAATGAGAAATTTGAATGTGATAATTACAGTTACATATATATACACGAGTACATACAACACACAGGCACATGCATTAGGAACACAATTCCATTTCAAAGCTATTTTTTATTCATTTATGTCTCCATAAACAGGGTCTTAATATGGGAGGCCAGATGTCTGTTTTAATTTGTAAAAAGTAACAATCTTAAATGTTAGATAATTAATGACCTATGTAATAATAGGAGCACAATAATAATTTTTTATATCTCCATGAGGAGTTCATGTCTTGAACACAATTTATCTTATTTAAAAAATAAAACTACCTACATGTGCATATATTTGAGTCTCTGACCATGGGTTTTGCACTATGATTAAGATCTTGTAGCAACAGAAAGGAAGATATATGAAATATATTAGTCTAGACATTATTACAATGTGTTTAAAATATTAGGAGAAAATGAGAATAGTAGGTGAAAGAATCTAAAAACAGATGCATATAAACCCACAGTCACTGATAGTGGTAACTAGCCTCAAGGATAGCCCCAATAACACCTGATACCCTTGTATGACCCCCTCCCACACTGTGCCAGAGTTAGTCTGTGTGACTAGTTACATGGCAGAAGTGTTGTTTATAAAAATCTGTAACTACCATAGTATGCATGCTCTCACTCACTTGCTTCTTATCAGGTTTAGGGTTTCCTAGGCTGCTGATAGCAGAAGCAATGAAGTGGGTTGACTTAACAATAAGAATATATTAACTTACAGTTTTGAGGCTGAGGAAAAATGACTAAATCAAGGCATTATCAAGGCATTGCTTTCTCCCTGAAGTCCAGCTGCCAGTGATCCTTGGCTCATCTGTCATACGGCAAAGCACATGGTGGCATCTGCTGGTCTCTCTCTTCTGTTCAGGTTTCATTGATTTCAATTTCTTGTTTCCATGGCTTTCTCTTCCACCCTCTATATTCAACCTGCTTTAAAGTACTCCAGTAGGAGGATTAAGTACCACTATGGCCCATGCCTAAACTGAAATAACTTCATTAACAGGCCCTACTTTTAATAGGTTTACACTCACAGGAATGGATTAGCTTTAAGAACATGGGTTATGGGGTCCATACAGATTCAACCATCACATTATCTCTCTTAGATCAATCATTCTGAATGAACCAATGCAATGTTTAGAACTCTGGAGAGGCCCACATGCCGAGAAACTGAAGCCCCCAGAACAACCTATGTGAGCTCGGAAGTGGGTTGTTCACCCTAAGCAAGCCTTCAGAAACTGCAGACCTGGCTGACATAGTTTTTATAATATATATTTTTATTACAGAAGTTGTAAGCTTGCAAAACAATGATGCATAACATACAGAATTCCCACACATCACCCCTCAACCAACACCTTGCATTGTTGTGGAACATTTGTTACACATTAGGAAAGAACATCATCAAAATATTACTACTATCTGTGGTCCATAGTTTACATTTGGTATATTTTTTCCATACACACCTTATTTGTAACACCATGTATTAGTATTGTACATTTGTTATGATTAGTGAGAGAATGCTCTTATATTTGTACTATTAACCACAGTCCATCATCCATCACATGGTTCAGTGTGTTATACAGTCCTATACCTTGCACAATCCATCCAAAGTGTACACTCATTGGCTTTCATGCAAGCTGACATCTTGAGTTCAACCTCATGAGAGATCCTAATCCAGAGTCATCCAAATAAGCGACTCCTTGATTTCTGACTAATGGTAATAATGAGATAAAAAATGTGTTTTTTTAAACAAATAAATTTCTTTGATACATATTAATAAAGCATAAATCCATCCAAAATATATAATCAATGGTATTTGGTATAATCACATAGCTGTCCCTTCATCACTTCAATCATTATTAGAGAATCATCATTATTACAATAATAATAAATTTAAAACAAACAAACAAACAAACAAACAAACACTAATCACCTCTCAATCTCTCTGTGCTTCACCTGCCATACATAGCTGTAATACTCCTCTCTATCTCTCTTGTTTATTTGTATTTATATTTTGTGAAAACAGTCTTGTATATGCAATATTAATCATAATTGTATTTCATATGAGCTTTCAAAATTGCTATACATGCATGATAACAGGAAACACAAAAGCATACACATTATAGGCATCCCAGAGGGAGAATAGAAAAGGAAAGGGGGCAGAAGGAGTGTTGGAGGAAATAATGGCAGAACTTTCCCAAATCTTTGGGGGACATGTACATACATATCCAGGAAATGCAGCACACCCCAAACAGTATAAATCTTAACAGGCATATACTTATCAAATTATCCTATGCTCAAGAAATAGAGAAAATACTAAAAGCAGCAAGAGAAAAGAGATCCATCACATACACATGAAACACAATAAGATTAAGTGCTGATTTCTCAGCTGAAACCACGGAGGGAAGAAGGCAGGGGTATGACATACTTAAGGTGCTAAAGGAATTAAAAAAAAAAAAAAAAACCTATCAGCCAAGAATTCTATATCCAGCAAATCTGGTATTCAAAAATGAGGGAGAGTTCAAAATATTCACAGATAAACAGAAATCAAGAGAGTTTGTCAACAAGAAACCTGCACTTCGAGAAATACTAAAGGGAGTTCTGCAGGTTGAAAGGGAAAAACAGGACAGAGAGGGTTGGAGGAGAGTGTAAGAAAGAAAATTCTTGTAAGAATAACTAAAAAGATAAAAAGAGAAATAAAAAAACATATGACATATATAAATCTAAAGAATATATGAGTAAAGTATGTAATTCCTTGACAGTAATAACATTGAATATTAATGGATTAAACTCTGCAATCAAGACACAGATTGGCAAAAAGGATAAGGAAATATGACCCATCTATATGCTGTCTACAAGAAACACGACTTAGACCCAGTGATGCAATTAGGATGAAAATGAATGGCTGGAAAACAATTTTACATGCAAACAATAACCAAAAAAAAAAAAAAAAAAAAAAAAAGGTGGTAATAGCTATACTAATATCAGACAATATAGACTTTAAATGCAAAACTATTGTGAGAGACAAAGAAGAACAATATATATTAATAAAATGGGTAATCTATCAAGAGGAAAGAACAATCAGAAACATTTATGCACCTAACTAAGGTGCCTCAAAATACATGAGGTGAAGTTTGGAAAACTAAATGGAGAAATAGATGCTTCCACAATTATAGTGGGGGACTTTAATACACCATTAGCACTACTAGATAGAACATCTCAACAGAGGATCGGTAAAGAAACAGAGACCGTGAATAATACATTAGAATATCTAGACAGATATATACAGAACATTACACCTAAATACAGAAGGATATACATTTTTCTCGAGTACACATAGACCATTCTCCAGGATAGACCACATGCTAGGGCACAGAACAACTCTCAACGAATTAAGAAAGATTGAAATTATACAAGGTAATTTTTCTGACCACAATGCAATGAACCTGGAAATCAGTAAGGGGCAGAGACCCAGATTAGGCACAAAGACATGAAAGTTAAACAACATACTCTTAGACAATCAGTGGGTCAAGGAGAAAATTGCAAAAGAAACCAGTAACTACCTTGAAATGAATGAAAATGACAACACAATTGTAGCCATTTAGCAATTTGATGTAATTATGAATTCCAAAGATATAATTGGATCATGCTTGTAAACTGATCTGTTAATCTGGGCATGATTAAGTTATGATTAGGGCGTTGACTGGGCCACATCAGTAGGGTGTTGAGCCCCACCCCTTGGTAGGTGGTGGAATCGAATATAAAAGGCAAGGCAAAGGACAGAAAGAGCATTTTTTGAGATGCAGTTTTGATGTTGGAGTTTTGATGTTGGAGAGAAGGCCCCAGGAGAAGAGAAGTGAGCTATTTGCCTGATAGTCTACAGCTGACCTTGTGGAGGAACCAGAGGAGGTAAGCCCAGAGAGAAACACAGCCCCGGGAAGACAGGAACCCAAGAAGCCTGAACCCTGGCAAACGTCGGCAGCTGTCTTACTTCAACATGTGGCAATGGACTTTGGTGAGAGTAGAAACTTAATGCTTTCTGGCCTGGTATCTGTGGATTCTACACCAAATAAATACCCTTTATAAAGACAAACCCATTTTTGGTATTTCAAATTAGCACCCCTTTGGCTGACTAATACAACAATGTATTAAAACCTAAGTGATGCAGCAAAAGCAGTGCCGAAAGAGAAAATTTATTGCCATAAATGTGTATATTATAAAAGAAGAAAGACTTAAAATCAAGGACCTAACTGCACACCTCTAGGAATTAGAAAAAGAACAACAAAGTAACTCCAAAGAAAATATAAAGAAGGAAATAACAAAGGTTAGAGCAGAGGTAAATGAAATTGAAAATAAGAAAGCATTAGAAAAATTTAGCAAAATCAAAAGCTTGTTCTTTGAGAAGATTAATAAAATTGACAAACCCTTAGCTAGACTAACACAGAAAAAAGAGAGAAGATGCAAATACATAAAATAAAAAACAAGGAAGGGTATATCATCACAGACCCCACAGAAATAGAGGATCACAAAAGGATACTTTGAAAAATTGTATGCCAACAGGATGGTTAACTTAGATGAAATGGACAAATTCCTAGTAACAGACAAGCAACCTACCTTGATGAAAGAAGAAATTGATGAACTCAACAGATCAATCTCAAATAACAAGATTGAATTAGTCATCAAAAACCTCCTAAGTAAGAAGAGCCTAGATCAGATGGCTTCACAGGTGAATTCTACCAAACATTCAGGAAAGAACTAAAACCATTCCTGCTTACACTCTTCCAAAAAATAGAAGTGTCCAACTCATTCTATGATGCCAGCATCACCCTAATACCCAAACCAAATAAGCCCCCACTAGAAAGCATAAGTATATACCAATCTCTCTAATGAACCTAGATTCTAAAATCCTCAACAAAATACTTGCTAATCGTATTCAACAACACATCAAATGAATTATACTCCATGACTAAGTGGATTTCATCCCTAGAATGCAAAGATGTTTCCACATAAGAAAATCAATCCATACAATACACAACATAAACAGATCAAAAGAAAATAAATCACATGTTAATCTTTATTGAACAATAAAAAGCATTTGATGAAATACAGCACCTTTTTCTGATAAAAACACTTCAAAAGATCAGAATATAAGGCAACTTCCTCAATATTATAAATGGTATATATGAAAAACCCATAGCTAACATCATATTCAATGGTGAAATGAGAAAATCTTTCCCTCTATGATCTGGAACAAGAGAAGGATGCCCACTGTCACTGCTCTTATTTAACATTGTGTTAGAAGTACTTGCTCAAGAACTTAAGTAAGAAACAGATACAAAAGGCATCCAAATTGGAAAGGAAGAAGTAAAAATTTCACTAATTGCAGATGACATGTTTTTGTACATAGAAAGCCCTGAGAAATCTACAACAAAGGTTATAGAGTTTATAAATGAGTTCAATAATATGGCAAGATATAAGAACAATGTGCAAGAATCAGTAGCATTTCTGTACAACAATAATGAGCCATCTGAGGAGAAAATTAAGAAAAAAATTCCACTTACAATAACCAGTAAAAGAAACAAATACCTAGGAATAAACTTAACTAAAGCTGTAAAGGAATTATAAGCAGAAAACTACAAAACAATGTTAAAGGAAATCAAAGAAGACCTAAATAAATAGGAGAATATTCCCTGTTCATGGATAGGAAGACTGAACATCACTAAGATGTCTATCCTACCCAAACTGATTTTCAGATTTAATGCAATCTCAATAAAAAAAATACCACAGCATTTCTTTCCTGAATTGGAAATGCTAACTATGAAATTTATTTGGAAAGGCAGAGGGCCCCAAATAGCCAAAGACATATTGAAAAGGAAAAATTAAATTGAAGGAATCACACTACCTGACTTTAAAACATACTACAAAGCTACAGTGGTCAAAACTGAATAGTATTGGTGCAAGGATAGACATAAAGACCAATGGAACAGAACTGAGAGTTCTGATATAGATCCTCACATACATGGTCAACTGATATTCGACAAGGCCACCAAGTCCACTCAACTGGGAGAGAATGGCCTCTTCAACAAATGGTACTTGGAGTACTGGATATCTATATCAAATGATTAAGAGAGGAATACCGTCTCACACCTTATACAAAAATTAACTAAAGATGGATCAAAAATCTAAATATAAGAGCCAAGACCATAAAGATCCTAGAAGGTAATGTTGGGAAGCATCTGCAAGATCTTGTAGTAGAAAATGGTTTCATAAACTTTACACCCAGTGCACGAGCAATGAAAGGAAAAACATATACATGGAACCTCCTCAAAATTAAAAACTTTTGCACCTCAAAGGAGTTTGAAAAGTAAGTGAAAAGATAGCCTACTCAATGGGAGGAAATATTTGGTAAACATCTATTTGATAGGGCCTAATATCCAGCATATATAAAGAAATGCAACATCTCAAAAATAAAAGACAAAAAACCCATTTTAAAAAAATGGGCAAGTGACTTGAATAGACAGTCCTCCAAAGAAGAAATACAAATCTCTAAAGTGCACATAAAAAAGATGCTCAACCTCACTAGATATCAGTGAAATGCAAATCAAAACTACAATGCGATATCATCTTACACCCATTAGACTGGTGGCTATTAAATTACAGAGGACTATAAGTGTGGGTGAAAGAGAACCCTCATCCTCTGCTGATGGGAATATACAATGTTACAGTCATTATGGAGGACAGTTTGGCTTTTCCTCAGGAAGCTAACTATAGAATTGCCATGTGATCCAGCAATCCCACTGTTGGGTATATATCCAGTAAAATTGAAAGCTGGGACATGAACAGATATATGCACACCAATTTTCATAATGTCACTATTCACTGTTGCCAAAAGTTGGAAGCAGCCCAAATGTCCATCAACAGATGAATGAATAAGCAAATTGTGGTATATACAATGGAATATTATTCAGTTGTAAGAAGGAATGTAGTATTTACACACTGGATAACATGGATGAATCTTGAAGACCTTATGTTGAGTGAAGTAAGCCAGACCCTGAAGGACAAATATTAGTGACCTCATTGACATGAATTAAGCAAATTGAACAGGCTCACAGAGCCAGATTCTGGAAGTTAGGTTTACAGGAGACAGAAAGGGAGTAGAGGGTTGTGAGACAATGCCCATATGGGCAAAATCTATTTAAAGGTTGAAGGGTGTAATTGTGCAGTGAATGGGTGTGAGAGTGATGAAGTGATGCTATTGGGTTCATTTGTGCTGGTCTGTGAGGGGATAGATTGGAGGTATTGGGATGGGTTATCCATGGAACTAGGGGGAGGGTCAGTTAAGGAGCAGGTTAACTGGAGATTTGCAGGGCTGTGGTTAAAATTACAATGTTTGGAATGTTCTTTTGGCAAATATGGCAGGAGTTTTTACTGGTTTAGGGTTTTGGATGTGTGTGGGCATAGAGGACAGGGAACATCTATGGAATATGTAAGTTTTCATCTTGTGAATGGAGACCCACACAAGAAACAAGAAAATATTAATTTCCCATCTTGGGGAGTTCTGCTATGTTCCAAAATAGAGGTGCATGAGTCTCTTGAGAACATAGCCAGTGCCTAATAAAAGAAAACAAACCAATATGCCAAGCCCTCAATATTATTGCAAGTAACTATGAATCTCATTCTTCAAAAGGTGAAACTTAATGGTTACCATAGATCCTGACAGGAGGGAGAGGAAAGAATAGAAAAGATGGAACATAGGGCATTTTTAGGGGATTTGAATTGTTCTGTTTGATCTTGCAATAATGGATACAAGCCATTTTAAATTTCATCAAAATCTATAAAATTGTATGGTCCAAAATGTAAATCATAATGTAAACCATTGACCATGGTAGCAATGCATCAATATTCGTACATCAGTTGTAACAACTGTACCATCCACCTTTAAAATGTTATTAATGGGGGAAAGGGGTAAAAGGGGAGAGCATTGGGTATATGGGAATGCCCTATATTCTGTACATGAATTTAATGTAGCCTAAAGCTTCTTTGAAGATAAAATGAAAAATAACAAGTCACTGTGGGAATATGTGGAAAAGAATGTCACTGTACATACAAAACAACAGATCTTACAGTGATGAAAGGCATAATGTTTAAACAACATTTTTATTATTTCAAATTTTAAAATTTTTTTGTATTTTTTTAAAAATTTAAATCTATCATTATTATTTCATTTTCCTATTAATTTTACTTGGATATTTTGTTGGTTTCATTTTTGGAGTGGTTTTGGATCACAGAAGTGTCACAACTGTGGCAGGGGAGGATCACTGTTGTGGGGGGTTGGTGATGGGGGGATCATGGGAGGGAGTTCACCTCGGGTATGTGTTCAAGTGTTCATGGGGCATTATCTCAGTGGGTGGAGACACACAGCATAACCAATAGAATATCGAATTCCCATCCTAGGGAGCTCTGCTACATTCTCTAATGGGGCAGCAAGAATCCCCTGAGTACATGGGTGGTGCCTAGTGAAGAAGGATGTACCTTTGAGACGGGCACTTGATATTGATGTTTATAGTCTTGAAACTTTTCTTTTGAAATTGAAACTTAACCTAGTACTATATGTCGCCTAAGAGTTACATCCTGAGGGCCTCCTTGTTGCTCAACTGTGGCCTCTCTCTAAGCAAAACTCAGCATATAAACACACTACCCTCCTCCCCACCCCTGACATGGGACATGACTCCTGGGGATGATCCTCCCTCACACTGAGAGATTATTCCCAAGTGCCAATGAGCAAAGCACCTGGAAAAAGACCTTTAACAAAAGGGGGAAAGGGTAAATGCAAATATGTTTTAATGGCTAAGAGATTTAAAAGTGAGTCCGGAGGTCTTTCCAAAGGTTACACTTATGCACCTTTCAGCAGGATCTCACTGACTGCCCCAGTAAATATTGCCTCAAATAGTGAGGCTACTGAGAGCTCTAGAGATATCCAGACACTATAAGCAGGTTAGACAGCTCAGGAGTTTCATGCCCTGCTGGTGGGCCTTACTTTGAAATTTATGCTCCTCAATGTGAAAGAATTGGATTCATCTGTGGTTTCCCTACACATGGCTCTTCTGTCCCTTCTATGTGAACCTATAGTTAGTACTATACTTGATAGTTGTATGCCCAAGAGACTTAAATCCTTGGTCTATCCATGTTCTAGTTGGGTCCTGAATCTCAAGAGAGTTGCAACACCTATTTTCCAGTCCATTGGACACACCAAGGATAACTAACAAGGAGATGATGATGAACAACGCCCATCCCAAGGAACAGAGAGTGTCTGCAACTGCAAGTAAGATAATCCTATCCTACTGCCCCATGGGATCTAAGACCTCTCTCAATTAGAGGGCCATCACCATCCCAAAATCATCAAGATTGATGAATGAAAAATGGGCTAAAATAGAATAAAATATATTATTCTACTATAGACTTACTGTTATTCTAACAATGGAAGAACTTTTATTATTGATGTGGAGGGGGTGGCTACTGTAGGTTCTGTGGGGAGTGAAAGGGAAAAATAGATGTAATTTGGGGGCATTTTTGTGACATCAGAATTGCCCTGCAGGATGTTGCAATGTTGAATACATGCCATTATATATCCTGCATAACTTTTAAAATTGTGCGGGACAGATGTAAAGTATAGTGTAAAGTATAATCCATGGTTAGTGGATATGCTTCAATATGTGTTCATCAATTGTTAGAAATGTACCACACTAATTAAAGATGTTGTTAATATGGGAAAGTGTAGGAGGGGCAGGGAGTGGGGCATATGGGAATTCCCTACATTTTTTATGTAACATTTATGTAATCTAAAGTATCTTTTAAAAATAAAAGTAACAGACCTCTCCGGAGGAAAGTCTGTAAAAAAAAAAAAAAAAAAAAAAAAAAAAAAGAGAGAGAGAGAGAGAGAAGAGAGAGATGGAGAAAAGAAAACAGACCAATATGTCAAACTCTTAATATTATTGCAAGTAATTATGAATCTTCTTCTTCAAAAACTGAAAATTATTGGTTACCATAGGTTCCAAGGGGAGGAGGAGGGAAGAATAGAATAGATAGAATGTTGGGCATTTTTAGGGCATTAGAATTGCTCAGCATGATCTTGCAAAAATGGGTACATGCCACTTCAATTTTGTCAAAACCTATGAACATGTACGATCCAAAATGAAACCTCAGTGTTAACTACTGACCATGGTTAGTAGCAACGCTTCAATATTTGTACTTCAATTGTAACAAATGTACCATCCACATGTAAAATGTTATTAATAGGGTAGAAGGGAAAATGGGAGGGTGTTGGAAATATGTGAATCCACTATATTGTCCATGTGTCTTTTCTGTATCCTAAAGCTTCTATGAAGAGAAAATGAAAAAATAAGACACTGGGGGAATATATGGAAAAATGTCACTGTACTACAGGACAATATAGCTTACAGTGATGAAAGACACAATGTCTAAATATATTTAAAATTTTTTTTATTTCAAATTTTTAATTTTTTAAATATTATTTTTAATTATTTCATTTTCTTATTAATTTTATTTGGTTATTTTGCTGGCTTCATTTTTGGAGAGGTTTTGGATCACAGAAGGGTCACAACAGTGGCAGGGGAAGAACACTGGTGCAGGGTGTCAATGATGGAGGGATGCATGGGAAGGAGTTCACCTGGGGAATGCCTCTAAGGCATATGAATATGTTCAGATGTTCATGGGCCATTGTCTTGGTGGTGGAGATCCACACAATATTCACAAGAATATTGAATTCCAATCCTGGGGAGTTCTGCTACATCCTCTAATAGGAAAGCAATAATCCCCTGAGTGCAAGGGCAATGACTAGTGAAAGAAGAGAGACCATTTTGCGTGGTCCTTGTTATTGATGATTGTACTTGTAACAGTTTGATATTGTTTATCAATTCCAAAAATAGATATTGGATTATGTTTATAAACTGGACTTTTCCTCTGGGCATATTAGATTGTATTGGATTCAGAGGTTTCACTTTTACTTGATTAAGTAATGTTTAAGGTTTTGATTGGGCCATGCCAGTAGTATATTGAGTCCCCACTTCCTTGATGGGAAGGGACTTACAGAGAAAATGACATAGCAGAGGAGACAGTTTTGGATGCTGGAACCCTGGAAAGTAATCACACAGGAGAAGAACACAGAGGAAGAGAGAAAGCTCCATAGACACGGCAGAGGCCCCGGGAAGAGAAAGTGCCTGATATTCTACAGCTGACCTTGTGGAGACAACAGAGCAGCTGAGCTTGGAGAGATATGAGCCCTGCAAGAGAGATGAGACTTATCCCAGCCTACAGTTGATATTGGAAGAATCTGGGATCATGGAGCTTTAAGAGGAAGAGGGAGGCTGAACCCTTGCAGATGTTGGCAGCCATATTATTCCAACATGGGACAACAGATGTTGGTGAGAGAAGTAACTTATGCTTTATGGCCTGATAACTGTAAGCTTCTACCCCAAATAAATACCCTTTATAAAAGCCAACAGATTTCTTGTATTTTGCATCAGCACCCCTTTGGCTGACTAGTAGAGTACTTATGAAACTTTTTTTGTGAAATTGAAACTTAGCTGAGTATTACATACTGCCTAAAAGTTACCTCCTGAAAGCCTTCTTGTTGCTCAAATGTGGCCTCTCTCTAAGCCAAACTCAGCATATAAATGCACTATCTTCCTCTTGGCATGGGACATGGCTCCCAGGGATAAGCCTCCCTGTCACTGAGAGATTATTACCAAGAGCCAACTAGCAATGCATCTGGAAAAAGACCTTGACCAAAATGGGAAAATGGTAAATACAAATGAGGTTTTATGGCCAAGAGACTTCAAAATGTGTTGGGAGTTCATTCCAGAGTTTATGCTTATGCAGGTTTCAGCAGGATCTCATTGTCTGCAACAGTAAACAGTGCCTCAAATAGTGAGGCTCCTGAGGGCTCTAGAGACATCCAGAAACTATAAGCGGGCAGTCTACTCAGGAATTCAGCACCCTATCAGTGGTCCATACTTTGGAATGTATGCTCCCCAATATAACAGATTTATACTCATTTATAGTTTCTCTACATCTGGTTCTTCTGCCCCTTTTTCTGGAACCTATAATTAGCACTATACTTGATAAATATATGTTCCAGAGACTTAAATCTTTGATCTATCCATGTGCCAGTTTAGCTCTGAATTTCAGCACAGTGGCAACACGTACTCTACAGTTCATCAGACTCACCCAGGACAACTAACAAGGAGATGATGATGGACAACACCCAACCCAAGGAATAGAGTGTGTCTGCAATGCAAGCAAGTTAGTTCCTTCCATCTGTCCCATGGGGTCTAAGCTCCTTCTCAATTAGAAGCCAAGTGGGCATCACAATCCCCAAACCTCAAGATTCAGGAATGAATAATGGAGTAAAGTAGATTTATTATTATTTTAGTATAGACTTATTATTATTCTAGCAATATAAGAACTCTTATCATTTATATAAAGGCAGTGTCCACTAGAGGTACTGAGGGATGGGAGAAGGGAGAATAGGTGTAATATGGGCATTTTTTTGGATGTTGGAGTTGTTCTGCATGACATTCCAATGACAGATATAGACCATTGTACATTTTTTCATAACCTACAAAATTGTGCAGGACAGAGTGTAAAATCTAAAGTAAACTGTAATCCATAATTAGTAGCAATGCTTCAATAAGTGTTCATCAATTGTAACAAATGTACCACACTAATGAGAGATGTTGTGGTTGTGGGAAAGTGTGGAAGGAAGAGGGAGTGGGGCATATGGGAATCCCTTATATGTTTTATGTTATATTTATGTAATCTAAAGCTTCTTTAAAAATAAAACAATTAATAAAAAATAAAAGAACAGTGAAAGGGAACAAAGAGAATATATAGGGGATTACCATATACCTCATTTTTTAATCTTGAGGATATTAGGATGGCAATTCCCAGCCTGCTTCTGACTGAGAGAGGGTGTAGATCTCATGGGGAAATGCATGGAACTGACTTGCTTGCATTTGTACATACTCTCTATTTTTTGGGGATGGACATTGTCTACTATAATATTTTTGTTAATTGTCTTGATTGAGTCCGATGAATTGGAGAGTAGGTGGTGGCTGCAACTCTGCTGAGATTCAGATCTCAACCTGCATATGAGGAGCCAGAAGATTTAAGTCTTGTCACATAAATTTAGTGGGTATAGTGTTAGCTAGAGGTTCAAATACAAGGGCCATGACAACCATGTGTAGGAAAATTATAAATGAGTCAAACTGTGAAACACTGGAGAGATAGGTTGTCATATATTCCAAGGTAAGGCTCACTGACAGGGTGCCAATTTCCTGGGGCTGTCTGCCCTGCCTATAATGTCTAGATGTCTCTAGGGCCATCAGGAGCATCCGTGCTTGAGGCACTGTTTACTGAGACATTCAGTGAGATTTCCCTAAGTCATGCAGAAACATTACCTCTGGAATGACCTCCTGACTCACTTTAAAATCTCTTAGCCATAAAAACTAATTTATATTTAATATGCCCCCATTTTGGTCAAGGTCTTTTTCCAAATACATTGCTAGCTGATACTTGGTAAAAATCCCTCGGTGCCAGGGAGGCTCATCCTTGGGAGTCATCACCCATGGAGTAGGGGAAGTGAGTAAATTAAGATACTGAATTTGGCTTAGAGAGAGGCCACATTTAGCAACAAGGTTTTCAGGAGGTAACTCTTAGGCAATATATATTACTAGGATAAATTTCAATTTCACAAGAATGAAGTTCATAAGTACAAGCATCTATATCAAGGGCCTGGTGTACTGGTCTGTCCTTCTTTGCTAGGCACTATCCATGTACTCTAGAAATTCTTGCCATTTTAATAGAGGGGAGGGTCAGTGGTGCAGCTTATTGGTGTTGGGGGCTATGTGGGAAAGTGTGCACCTGTGGCATGCTTCTATGGAATATAAATGTGTTCCTCTTTTCACAGGGTGTCACCTCAGTGGGTGGAAACAAACAACATTTTTACCAATTCTGCACAGATTAAACATCACCTTTCTATTCACTAGCCTCATTCTATTTTCTGGTGGCCTATATTCTAGTTATTAACTCCATGAGTTTACACAATATATTTAGTTCATAATAGTGCAATCACACAGGATTTGTCCTTTACCATCTTAATTCAACATAAAACCCTCCAGGTTCATCCAGGTTGTCAAGTGATTCAAACTTCATGTCTTTGTACAGCTGTATAATATCCCACGATGATTGTACACCACAGTTTGTTTATCCATTCATTGGTTGATGGACACCTGGGATGTTTCCAACCTTTGGCAATTGTGACTAATGGTGCTATGAACATTTGTGTGAATATTTCTGTTCATTTCACTACTCTCGTTTCTTCTGTGTATATACCCATTAGTGGTATTGCTGGGTCACATGGCAAGTCTATATTCAACTTCCTTAAGAACTCCCAAAGAGTACTTCATAGTGTCTGTACCATTGTACATTCCCACCAACAATGAATAAGTGCTCCTAACTTCCACATCCTCTCCAACACTGGTAGTTTCTGACTTTTTAATAGTGGCCATTCTAATAGGTGTAAAATGATATCTCATTGTAGTTTTGACTTGCAATTCCCTAATCACTAAGGATGTTGAACATTTTTCATGTGTGTTTTTGCCATTTGTTTTTCTTCTTTGCACAATTGTCTATTCAAATATTACACCCGTTTTTTAATTTGTAGTTTGTCTTTTTATTGCTGAGTTGTAGCATCTCTTTATATATAAAGGAATTTAAACCCTTATTGGATATGTGATTTTGAAATATTTTCTACCACTGAGTTAGTTGTCTTTCCACCTTTTTGACAAATTCTATTGAGGTGCAAAATTGTTTAATTTTGAGGAGGTTCCATTTATTTTTTCTTTTGTTGCTCATGCTTTGGGTGTAAAGTTTAAGAAACTACTACATACCACAAGATCTTGAAGATGTTTTCCGACATTTTCTTCAAGGAGTTTTATGGTTGTCACATTTATATTTAGGTCCTTGATCTATTTTGAGTTAATTTTTCTATAAAGTGTGAGACAGTGGTCCTCTTTCTTTCATTTGGATATGGATATCCAGTTCTCCCAGGACCATTTATTGGATAGACTGTTGTGATGGTTAGGCTAATGTGTGAACTTGGCCAGGCGATAGTGCCCAGTTGTTTGGTCAAGCAAGCACTGGGTTAATTGCAAGAAAGAGACATTTATGGACTTTAATCATCAGTAAGTTGATTGCATAGATGGCAGATTACATCTACAACCAAGGAGATTGCTGTCAGCAATGAGTGATGTTTTATCCAATCAGTTGAATGCCTTAAAAAAAAGATGTGATTTCAGCATTCAGAGAGAATTTCCAGATCAACTTCGGACAGCCAACGTCTCCTGGGAACTCATCAAGGATCTTCATCAGAGCCCCTGGTTTGCAATTTGCCTGCAGAATTTGGACTTGGACATCCCCACAGTCACGTGAGAAAATATTATAAAATCTCATACTATTTACAGATATATCCTGTCAATTCTCTTTCCCTAGAAAACCTTAAGTAATACACCTTGGTACCAGAAGTAGGGTTCTTGAGAAACAGAATCTTAAACATGGG
The DNA here is from genome assembly GCA_026826555.1 of Tolypeutes matacus. Taxonomy (NCBI): domain Eukaryota; kingdom Metazoa; phylum Chordata; class Mammalia; order Cingulata; family Chlamyphoridae; genus Tolypeutes; species Tolypeutes matacus. The sequence continues at coordinate 2,415,197 of JAKSZT010054512.1, forward strand.
ATTTCTGAAGTGGTCCTGGGATTATCGCAATTGGCTCTGTACTCTAATTGGACTCTAGGGTACTAATGACTCCCTTTCCAACAATCAAGAAGCCACTGACTGTCCATTGCATGAGTTGCCAATGGAGATATGCAAAATATCACCACTGGATCCCCCTACTTCCATGCTTATAAGAGGCAAGGATCTGGGTGAGAATGTTTTCACCTTAATAGAATTTTGTGGAATTAAAAGTTACAATGATGTTGGCTGGGTATCCCTAAATACTCTGGATACAGTTACAAAAGAAAAGGATGAGATAAAGGCTTCTTATTTAAACTTAAACACTGCATGAATGATGTAAATGTTTCTATATGTTCTCTGAAAGAAAATTTTGTTTCATGCAGGCACTGACTTGAGATCTCTGAAAACCAGACTCAGAAGCTCATTGGATGTGTAGCAGACTTACAAAGGAACTTAAAATCTCCACCTCACAGTGTTTGCTGTTAAAGTGAAGGCATTGATTGGAAAGGAGTGGAACCCTGAGGATTGTGATGGAGACATATTGGTTGATGATGATATCAGTGGGTACATTGGAACCCTAAATTCTGCTTAGACTTTGCCAGATAAACATGTGATGGTCTGCCTTGTGGAGACCACACAGTGTCAAGCTTGTATCACCCAGCCTCCAGCCTGACCCAGGGACTCTGGACTGCTGCCCAGTCCTGAGGCAGGTACCAGCCAAACTCCACCATGCACTGCCCAACCTCCACCTGGCCCTGTGGAATCTGCCTTCCAAAGCCTGCTTGAAAAGATTAATCCTGTCTCACCAGATGAAAATGCAAAGGAATTCCCCGAGTTCAGTAGCTTACAAGGCATTTCTAATCCTCCTTACCCACCACCCCCACCACCCTTCTTCTCTTTGAGATCTATTACTGAACTAAAATCAAAACAAGCCACCAAAGGTGAAGTACAAAGTGTGACACATAAGGAAGTATGCTATATTCTAAAAGAACTGCATGAGTTTTCCAACTTATATAGAAAGAAATAGGGAAATATGTGTTGGAATGCATACTAAGGGTATGGGATAATGGTGGAAGGAATATAAAGTTGGATCAGGCTAAATTTATTGATATAGACCCACTAAAAAGAAATTCTGGATTCAACACTGTAGTTTGAGGGGTTAGAAAGGGCTCTAACTGTTTGGGTGGTGCAGCAGTTTGGCATTATTTATGATTTCCAAAATTAGATATTAGATTATGTTTGTAAGGTGGTCTGCTCCTCTGGGAACATTATATTATATTGGATTCAGAGGTTTCACTCTTACTTGATTAAATTATGAATAAGGCTTTATGAATGGGCCACGTCAGTAGGACCAAATGGGTGGGCACTCACAGAGAAAATGATAAGGCAGAGGAGTTTGTGAGAGTTTTGATCCTGGAGCCACGGGAAGTAAATACACAGAAAAGCAGATATGTGAGGAAAGAGAGAAAACTCCATTAGACATGGCAGAGGCCCAGGGAAGAGAGATGAGCCATTCACCTGATAGTTTACAGCTGGCCTTGTGGAGAGAGCAGAGCAGCAGAGCCCAGAGAGAGATGAGACTTATCCCAGCCTACAGTTAATATTGGAAGAAGCTGGGACCATGGAGTCTTAAGAGGGAGAGGAAGCCTGAACCCTTGCAGATGTCAGCAGCCATCTTGCTCCAACACGTGGCAACAGACTTTGGTGAGGGAAGTAACTTTCACTTTATGGCCTGGTAACTGTAAGCTTCTAGTCCAAATAAATACTCTTTATAAAAGCCAACAGATTTCTGGTATTTTGCATCAGCGCCTCTTTAACTGGCTAATAGTGGTGGTAACTGAAACATAGACCAAAAGATGGTCTAGAATGTCTGAGGTTGATTTTCCCTATTTACCTTGGTATACATTAGAAGAGGGAATTCAAAGGCTTAGAGAGATTGGAATGCTAGAATGGATTTACATTTAAGACCTGCCCACCCAACCTAGGAATGTCCAGAGGACACACCTTTAAACTGGACTGTGAGGAATAAATTTCTAAGACTAACTCCATCTTCTCTGAAGAGTTCTGTGGTTGCCCTTCTCTATAGTCAAGATATTACTGTAGGGAAGCGGCTGTGGCTCAATCAGTGGGGCTCCCGTTTACCATATGGGAGGCCCCGGGTTCGGTTCCCGGGGCCTCCTGGTGAAGGCAAGCCCACCCGCACAGCGCGGGCGCAGTTAGCTGACCCAGCGAGCACAAGCAGCAAGGGGGGGATAAATGAATAAATAAATAAAATCTTAAAAAAAAAAAAAAGATATTACTGTAGGAACTGCTGCAATGGTAGTAGAATCCTTAAACATTATGGGGATGATCAGATCTCAGGCAGGTAAAAGTCAAGTATCAGCAGTTAATCACCAAAGACAAGGTGGGCGTGGTTACCACAATGAAAGGCAGGCTCAAAGCTTCAATCAAATGAGTCTGAGGAGCATTGAGCTATGTTGTATAATAGATCATGGAGTACTTAGAAGTGAAAAACATGTACATTCTACTAAATTCCTACTTGATTTGTATAAGCAGCAGTGTTCTAAGACGAGTTAACAAAACCTTAATTTGAATTACAGGTGCAGAGAGTCATGGCTCCTTAATCAATTCTCAAACTTGAGACTGATTACAGACCCTGAGTCCCTTGAGTGAGAAGGCCAGCTCCCCTTGGGGAAGGATTCTGTTACACTGCCAAAAATTTATACTGCTTATCTTCCTCCCAGCTTTCCCCAAGGGGACCTATGGCTTTTTACCAGAGTGTGCACTGGGGAAAAGGAAATGATCAGACATTTCAGGGATTATTAGACACTGGCTCAGAAATGACATTAAATCCAGGAGAAACAAATTGTTGCTGTAGTGAACCAGTCAGAGTAGGGGCTTATGGAGGTTAGGTGATTGATGACGTTTTTGCTCAAGTACATCTCACAGTGGGTCCAGTGGGTCTCTGGATCTATTCTGTGGTTATTTCCCCAGTTCTAGAATGCATAATTGGAATGGACATACTCAGTAACTGGTAGAATCCCCACATTGGATCTCTGACTTGTGGAGTGAGGGCTATTATGGTAGGAAAGGCCAAGTGGAAACCACTACAACTGCCCCTAGTTAACAAATAGTAAATCAAAAGCAATACTGGATTCCTGGAGGGATTGCAGAGATTAGTGCTACCATCAAAGATTTGAAGGATGCAGGGGTGGTGATTCTCACCACATTCCCATTCTACTTTCCTATTTGGCCTGTGCAGAAACAGATGGATCTTGGAGGATGGCAGTAGATTATTGTTAACATAACCAGTTGGTGACTCCCATTATAGCTGCTGTCCCAGATGTGGTATCACTGCTTGAGCAAATCAGCACATCCACTGGTACCTGGAATGCAGCTATTGATCTGACAAATACTTTTTATCAATTGCCATTAGCAAGGACCACTAGAAACAGTTTGCTTTTAGCTGACAAGGCCAGCAATATGTCTTCACTGTCCTGCCTCAGGGGTATATCAGCTCTCCATCTCTATGTCATAATATTGTCCACCGGGACCTTGATCATCTCTCCTTCCCACAAGATATCACACTGATCTATTATATTGATGTTATCATGTTGAGAAGAGCTAGTGAGCAAGAAGTAGCAATGACTCTAGACTTATTGGTAAGGCATTTGAATGAGAGATTATGGGAAATAAACCCAACAAAAATATAGGAGCCTTCTGCTTCAGTGAAATTTCTAGTTATCCAGTGGTATGGGACATGATGAGATATCTCTTCTAGTGTAAAGGATAAGCTGTTGCATCTGGCCCCTCCTATGGCCAAAAAAGTGGCACAATGCTTAGTTGGTCTCTTCAGATTTTGGAGACAACACATTCCACATTTGGGTGTGCCACTCTGGCCCATTTATTGAGTGACTAGAAAAGCTGCTAGTTTTAATTGGGGACCAGAACAAGAGGAGACTCTGCGACAAGTCCAGGCTGCTGTGCAAGCTGCACTACCACTTGGGCCATATGATTCAGTAGATCCAATGGTGCTGGAAGTGTCAGTGACAAAGAGAAATGCTGGCTGGAACATCTGGCAGGTCCCTATAAGAGAATCACAATGCAGCTCTTTAGGATTTGGGAGCAAAGCCCTCCTATCCTCTGCAGATAATTACTCTTATTTTCAGAAACAGCTTTTGGCCTGTCACTGGGCTTTAGTGGAGACTGAATGCTTAATCATGGGCCATCAAGTTACCATGAGACCTGAGTTGCCTATCATGAGCTGGGTATTGTCTGATCCACCAAACCATAATATTGGGCATGCACAGCTGCACTCCATAATAAAGTGGAAGTGGTATATACAAGATAGGGCTCAAGTGGATACCGAAGGCAAAGTAAGTTATATGAGGAAGTAGCCCCAAAGCTCATGGTCACCACTCCTGCCATGTTATCTTCTCTTGCCCAGCCCACAGCTTTGGCCTCAGTTAACTGAGGGAGAGAAACATTGGACCTGGTTTACAACTGGTGCTGCACGATATGCAAGTACCAGCCTAAAATGGACAGGTGCAGCATTCCAGCCCCATTCTGTGGTGTCCCTGAGGGACAGTTGTGAGGGAAAATTCTCTTGGTGGGCAAAACTTCCAGCAGTGCACCTGGTTGTTCATTTTTCTTTGAAGAGGAAATGGCTGGAAGTGCATTTGTACACTGATTCATGGGCTGTTGCCAATGGTTTGGCTGGATGGTCAGGAACTTGGAAGGAAAATGATTAGAAAATTGGTGACAAAGAGGTCTGGGGAAGAAGTTTTAGGTCACAGCAAAGTCACACACAGAGTGCCGGAGACTCCCAGATACCAAACCACCCCCCTTCCCCACCCCATAGTAACCACCCCCCTTTTTTTGGGATGTTAGCATTGTTATAACTGTTATACAGATAGCAAACTGGGAGATGTTTGTGTGGGATGTGGTGGGAGGTGTGGGAGGTGGGCAACATGTGAATCCCAGTGGGTTCCGTGTAATATTTTGGGTAATCTAAGCACCTCTTAAAATATATTTATTTATATATATATATATATATATAACATTTTTGTAAGCAAATGCACATATATGCATATATATTTATATATCATTTTGCAAATGTTGGTATGTATTGTGAAAATTTTGATTTTTACCCACAATAAAAAAAGAAAAAAAGAGGTCTGGGGAAGAGGTATGTAGATAGTCCTTTCTGAATTGGCAAAAAACATGACAATATTTGGGTCCCCTGTGAATGCTCACCAGAGGATGACTTCAGCAGAAGAAGACTTTAATAATCAAGTGGATAAGATGACCCTTTCTGTGGATAGCAGTGATCCTCTTTCCCCAGCCACTCCTGTCATTGCCCAATGAGCTCATGAACAAAGTGGCAATGGTGGTAGGGATGGAGGTTATGCCTAGGCTCAGCAATATGGACTTCCCCTCACTAAGGATGACTTGGCTACAGCCACTGCTGAGTGCCCAAACTGCCAGCAGCAGAGACCCACACAAAGCCCCTGAGATGGCACCATTCCCCTTGGTGATCAGCCTGCTATCTGTGGCAGATTCATTAATTGGAACAGTTCCATCATGGGAGGGTCAGTGATTTGTTTTAACTGGAATAAACACATACTCCAGATATGGGTTTGCCTTCCATGCATGCAACACTTCTTGCAAAACTACAATCCTTGAACTTGCTGAATGTCTTATCCAACACCATGGCACTCCACACAGCATTGCTTCTCATCAAAGAACACACTTCACAGCAAAAGATGTGTGAGAATGGGCCCATGCTAATAGAATTCACTGTTCTTACAATGTTCCACATCATCCTGAAGCAGATGGATAGATAAAATGTTGGACTGGCCTTTTGAAGACTCAATTATAGCGTCAACTAAGTGGCAATACCTTGCAGGGCTGGGATAATGTTCTCCAGGAGGCTGTGTATGCTCTAAATCAGTGTCCACTCTATGGTGCTGTTTCTCCTATAGCCAGGATTAAGGGGTCCAGGAATCAAAGAGTGGGAATGGGAGTGGCACCACTCACTATTATGGAAAATTTTCCTTCTTGTCCCTGCAACATTAAGTTCTGCTGGTCTACAGATCTTAGTTCCAAAGGGAGGAGTACTTCAACCACGTGACACAACAATGATTCCATTGAACTGGAAGTTAAGATTGCCACCTGGTCATTTTGGGGTTCTAGTGCCTCTGAATTATCAGACAAAGAAGGGAATTACTGTATTGGTTAAGGTAATTGATCCTGACTATCAAGGGAAAATAGGACTGCACCTACATAATGGGGGAAAGAAGAGTTTTCCTGGAATACAGGAATACTCTAGGGCATCTCTTATTACTGCCATGCCCTGTGATTAAAGTCAATGAAAAATTGCAACCACCCAATCCAAGCAGGACTAAGAATGGCCCTGAATCTTCAGGAATGAAAGTTTAAGTCACTCCACCAGGCAAAGAACCACTGCCAGCTGAGGTGCTTGCTGAAGGGAATGGGAGCATGGAATGGGGAGTGGAAGAAGGTAGTGATAAATATGGACTTTGACCACATGACTGGTTACAGAAATGAAGACTGTAATGGTCATAAATATATATTCCTTGTTTTCTTATGAGTATGATTGTATATGTACATAAAATGAATAGCTTTGTTTTCTTCCCCTTTTCCTTATCATATGACATAAGTTGTGTTAGTTTCATGTTGTAATATTTAAGGATGTCAAGTTTAAGGGTGATTATTACCCAAGGACTTGCACCATATTCTGCAGGGAAATAATGTTTCCAGTTGTATGCAGGACAGTTGAATACTGTTAGGCAGAAAGGTATATATGTATGTCTGTTATTGTTTTTATATAGAGACTAAGCATGTTTTAAGGTGATGTGTATGGCTGCCAAGTTGATATGGGGTGGAGTGTGATGGTTAGGCTAATGTGTCACCTCAGCCAGGTAATTGTGCACAGTTGTTTGGTCAAGAAAATACTGAGCTAATTGTAATACAAGGACATTTATGGACTGTAATCATCAGTGAGTTGGTTACACAGATGGCTGTTACATCTACAATCAACCAAGGAGATTGCCACCAGCAATGAGTCACATTTTATAAAATCACTTGAATGTCTTAAAATGGGAAGTGATTTCAGGATTCAGAGATAATTTCCAGCTCTACTTTGGACAGCCAACATCTCCTGGGAACTCATGAAGTACCTGCATCAGAACCTCTGGTTTGCAGTCTGCCTGCAGAATTTGGACTTGTGCAACTCCATGGTCTACTGAGAATTTTATAAAATCTCAAACTATTTACAGCTATCTCCTGTTGATTCTGTTTCCCTAGAGAACCCTAATACAACTGCTATGGCCCAGCTGGGTGGCTTGACAACCTTGTCAAAAATCACATGACCATAGATCTGAGGGTCTATTTTAGAGTTCTTGATTCAGTTCCATTGGTCAATTTGTCTGTCTTTATGCCAGTACCATGCTGTTTTTGTTTTTGTTTTTTTATCACTGTTGCTAAGTAATATACTTTAAGTTCAGGAAGTGAGAGCTTTCTAACTTCATTCTTCTTTTTGAGAAGGCTAATTGCGACCCCTTGCCCTTCTAAATATATTTATTATGGGCTTTTCCATTTCTGCAAAAAAGGCTGTTGAGATTTTTATTGGCATTGCATTTAATATGTAAATAAGTTTGAGTAGAATTGACATCTTAACCATCTTTAGTCTTCCAGTCCCTGAACACAGAATGTCCTTCAATTTATTTAAGTCTTCTGTGGTGTTTTAAAGCAAATGTTTTGTGGTTTTCTGAATAAAGGTCCTTTATATCTTTGGTTAAGTTTATATGTAAATATTTGGTTCTTTTAGTTTCTATTATAAATGGATTTTATTTTCTGAAATCCTCCTCAGATTGCTCATTAGTAGTGTGTATAAAAGCTATTGATTTTTGTGTATTAATCTTGTATCCTGCCACTTTGCTGAACTTGTCTACAAGTTCTAATAGATTTGTTGTGGATTTTTCACTATGTTCTATATAGAGGATCATATCATCAGTGTATTAGTCAGGGTTCTCTCGGGAAACAGAATCAGCAGGAGATATCTGTGAATAATATGGAACTCTAAAAGAGTCTCTCATGCGACCGTGGGGACGCACAAGTCCAGGTTCCTCAGGCAAGCTGCAAACCAGGGGCTCCGATGAAAGCCCGATGAAAGGTCGTTGATGAGTCTCTGGGAGAAGTTGCCTGTCCAATGACTGAGCTGGGAAATTCTCTCCGAATGTTGAAATCACTTCCACTTTTAAGTCATTCAACTGATTGGATAAAAGCACCACCCATTGATAATGTAATCTCCCTGATTGATGCAGTTGTAATCAGCCATCCACGCAGTAAACTCACTGGTGATTGAAGTCCATAAATGCTCTTGTATTACAATTAGCCCAGTGCTTGCTGGAACAAACACCTGGACACAACTACTTGGCCGAGTTGACACATTAGCCTAACCATCACAATCAGTGAATAGCAAAAGTTTTACTTCTTCCTTTGCTATTTGGGGTTTTTTATTCCTTTATCTAGTCTAATTGCTCCCACTAGAATTTCTAGCACAATATTGAATAACATTAGTGACATTGAGCCTACTTGTATCGTTCCTGTTCTCAGTGGGAATGTTTTCAGTCTTTCACCATTGTGTACCATGCTAGCGGTCGGTTTTTCTTATATACAATTTAACATATTGAGAAAACTTTTTTTTACTCCTGTCTTTTAGAGTGTTTTTTAATCAAGAAATGCTGCTATATTTTATCAAACATCTTTTCTGCCTCAGTGAAGAGGATCTTGTGATTTTTTTCTTCAATTTTAAAATGTAGTTTATCACACTAATTGATTTTCTTGTATGAGCCACCCTTGTATACCTGGCATAAAACCCACCTGATCATGGTGTATAATCCTTTTAATGTGGTTTTGGTTTTGGTTTTAAAGTATTTTGTTGAGGATTTTAGCATATATATTCATTAGAGGTATTGGTCTGTAATTTTTTTTTCTTGTAGCATCTTTTTCTGGTTTTCCCAGGAAAATGGCATCAGAACAGGCAGGCAGAGCTCAACTATCTCATAAAAACAATGGATAAAAGGCCAAAAGCTGTTTGAGGGACATGTTTTTGGGGTCAGCAGATGTGGACAGTACTGCATAAACTCCAGGAGGTTAAGGTACAGATAGACAAAGAACCCAAAAGATCAAATGTGAGTTATCAAACCTCCACAGTGGCCAGGGTGGTTCCCCAGATCCCAACCTCAAGACATTAACCTTGGATAAAACCCCTGGCTCACTGCAGCCAACTGAGAGGGATACAAACATCTTCTTCCTTGTTAGCTGTTACAAGTGAAGTGGGAGGGGTGAGTCAGAGGGTTTCTCTTCAGTGAATTTGGTCAGCAGAGTCCATTCTGAATCTCAGCTTTTGCCTGACCAGAAACATGGGAAAGCAGAGATTCAAAGAAACACCTTTGTGGAAAGTTTCACCAATGAATGCCATCTGATGGCCGGTCAGGAAATTGCAAGGAGAAAAACTGCTTTCAAGTCTTTCTTTAACCCCACCCTTGGGAGATAATCTGCAACCCATTAGTGAGTCCTTAGCCTGATTTTGATAACTTAAGCTCAGAAATTTTAAAGAATTATAATATGTTGAACAAAAAATAAAAAAATAGCATTGAAATAAAAACAATAATTAAGAGAGGGAAAATGACCATAAGAGTAAATTCACCAACATATTCAGATGTACAGACATAAGCAAAAAAAAATTACAAGCCATGCTAGTAAACAGGAAGAGATGGCCCAGCCAAAGGAACAAAACAAATATCTTGAGAAGATACTGGATTTCAAGCAACTATTCAATGATAATCACAAAGTCTCCTAAATCAATTCAAAAATCAAAAGGAAAATATCATTAAAGAGATAAAGTTTTTTAAGAAGATACTGGGTGAGAATAAAGAACAATTTGTAGCCTGGAAGGAAAAGTAACAGAGCTTATGGGAATGAAAGACATAAGGGGTGAGATTAAAAATACATTAGAAAAATTATAAATGATACCAACTCTGATACATTCAGGGGATAGCTTATCATATATTCTAAGGTAAAGCCTTACACGTGTGTCTTACGCCTCTTTTATTTGAACTTACAATTAGGACTATACCCATTAAATATGTGTCCAAGAGACTTAAACCTTCTGCCTGTTCATATACTGGTTGTGCTCTGAATCTCAGCAGAGTTGCAGCCAACACCTACCCTCCAATTCATCAGACTCACCGAGGACAACTGACAAAAGAGTAATGATGGATAACACCCTTCCCCTCAAACAGAGAATATCTACAACTGCAAGCATGACAGTACTTACCAATTTCCTTATAGGATCTAAGCCTCCTCTCAACTGGAAGCAGAGTGGGCATCACCATCCCCAAATCCTCAATATTGTGGAATGAACAAACATAAGTAGGGATTGTAACTATTGACTAAGGTATACTTATTATTATTATACTAATGGAAGAACTTGTAACATTGATATAATGGCAGTGCTTACCAGAGGTTCTGAGGGGAGGAAGAGGGAAGAATAGGTGTAACAATGAAAATTTTGGGACATTGGAATTGTTCTGAATGATATTGCAATGATGTATACAGGCCATTACACACTTTATAAAAACCTATAAAATTGTGTGGTGAAAAGTGGAAACTATAATGTAAACTACTAACTATGGTTTGTAGCAATGCTTCAACATTTGTTCATCAATTGTAACAAATATACTACACTCATATAAGATTTTGTCACTGGGGAAAGTGTGGAGGGGGAAGGGATGATGTATATGGGAATTCCCTATATTTTCTATATAATATTTATGTAATTTAAAAGTGCTTTAAAAATAATAATAAAAATTTAAAAACTCATTAGAGGTATGCAAAAGCAGATTTGAATTGTTCAAAGACAGAAATAGTTTTTCGAGGACAGAATATCTAAACTGGGAAAGACAACAGAACAGGAATAGATAAGAATGGAAAAAATGTTACAGGGTCTCAGGGAATTGAATGAGAATTTGAAATGCACAATCACAAGTGTTATTATCCATGTCCCAGAAGGAGAAAAGACTGGAAATGGGGCAGAAAGAATATTTGATGAAAAAATGATTGAAAATTTCACAACTATTATGAACGACGTAAATATAAATATCCAGAAAGAAAATGCACCCCAAACAGAGTAAATACTAATAGACATACTCTGAGATAAGTACTATTCAGAATAACAAATATTGGAGATAAAAGGAGGATTCTGAAAGCAGCAAATGACACGAAAAGCATCACATACAAGGGAACATCAATGAGATTAAGTGCTGACCTCTCATCAGAAACCATGAAAGTGAAACAAATGTAGCATGATGTATTTAAGGTACTGAAAAATAAAAACTGCCAGCCAAGGATTCTCTATCCAGCAAAACTGTCCTTCAAAACTGAGGGATATTTAATGTCTTCACAAACTGAGAGCGTATGTGTGGCAGATTGATATTATTTATGAATTCCAAAAATAGATATTGGATTGTGTTTGTAAACTGGTCTGTTTCTCTGGGTATATTAGATTATATTAGATTCAGAGGTTTTACTTATGCTTTATTAAATCAAGATTAGGGTTTTTATTTACCCACATCATTAGGGCTTGCAAGGATGAGTCTCCACCCCCTTGGTAGGGATAAAACAGACTCTCACACAGAAGTAAATAGACAGAGAAGGAGAACATGGATAGTTTAGTTTTGGACACTGGAGCCCTGGGGAGAGAGCCAAGTTGTTCACCTGATAGTTTGCAGCTGAAGAGACCAGAGCACTGAACAGCTGAGAAAACCCAGAAAGAAACGAGCCCCAGGGAGAAAGACAAGACTTATGCTAACCCACAGTTGAGAATGGAAGGAGCTGGGACCATGGAGCCTTAGGAGAAAGAGGAAAGCTGAACACTTGCAGAGACCAGCAGCCATCTTGCTCAAATATGAGGCAACAGACTTTGGTGAGGGAAGTAACTTACACTTTATGGCCATGTGACTGTGAGCTTCTACCTTAAATAAATACCTTTTATAAATGCCAACAGATTTCTTGTAATTTGCATCAGCACCCCCTTCGCTGACTAATACAGAATTTGTTACCAAGGAGTAAGGAAGTGCTTTTGCAATTAACCAAAATGCTGGACTGGTTTTATAAATGGGTAAGGTTTATTATTTGGAGGAATTGTGATATGCTTGATGGAAAAGGCCTAGATTGCTTTGAAGAGACTGTTGATAAGAATAGGGACTCTAAAGAGACTTTTTATGAGATCTTAGAAAAAAATGGTGAAACTATTTTTGGAAACTAGAGGAAAGGTGATCTGTGTTTTAAAGTTGCAGAGAACTTAGCAAGATTAACTCTTGATGTTTTATGGAAGGCAGAATTTGAAAATGGTGAGCCTGGGCATTTACCTGAAGAACTTTCCAAAGTAAACTCGAAGAATGAGGCCTGGCTTCTCCTTGCAGCTTAATATAAAATGCTAGATGAGAGAGATAAATTGAGAATTGAATTGTTGGGCACAAAGAAAACAGAAACTGATTCTGGAAATTCAAGCCCTCTGGAAATCAAGCCCCCAAACTATAGTGCCCCATTTGAGGAAATGACTAAACATGGAACTTGTAAATCAGCATTGAAAATGCAGTTATCTAAGAAAGACTTGTGGAAGGTCTTACTGTTTGATGGCTTGGACCCTTGTTTCTTGCATGCTAAACCAACAAGCTTTTTGAGAGAGCTGTGTGAACAAAACCACTGTCATTCTGGACTAAAAGGGACATTGAAGGGAGAGATGGAAGGGAAAATGGCTTTACAAGGAAAACCATGGAAGCTGAGATCTGGAATGAAGACATCTCCTTGAGCCAAGAGAGGAACCCCTCCCATGTGTACAGAGGGGGTGAGTTTGCCCTGGCAATTGAAGAGGGTGGATGTTCCAGCCCAAAGTTCAGGGACAGATTTGCAGCTTCAAGCCACAGAGAAGGTGGAATACATTCCCTAAGGATTGGGGAGAGTAAGGTCGACACCCTATTGGTCTGAGAAAGGTGGGCCTGTCCCCCATGGATTAAGGAAGGCCAGGTCACTAACTTACTGCTCTGAGAGACTGGGGCCTGTACACCAGAGATTAGGGAGAATGTTGCCTCCCCTACCTATACTAATGGGGTTGAGATTCTACCCCAAAGATTGGATAAAATGTGGCCATCACCCCAACACAATTGCAGGGTGAGGTCTGGGGCTTGGTTGCCACCCAGATGCATGATGAAGGTGGAGCCAAGAAAATGGTCATTGGGTAAGCCTGGGGAAAGGGTGGGTCTTCATGAGGCCCCAGGGAGAAGAAGCCATCATCTTGAAAATGACTCTCAGACTTTGAAATCTAATGAAGTATGCCATGCAGGTTTTCAGAACTGTTCTAGACCCATGACTCATGTTTCCCTCTCAATTTCTCCTTATGGTAATGCAAATGTTTACCCTTTGTCTGGCCCTTTGTATATTGGAAGCAGATAAATTGTTTTGTAAGTTTCAGGGGTCTACAGCCAGTCAGGTCTTTGCCCCAAGACCAACTGTATTTCCATAAACTGATTGTGATGTGATTTTGTACTTAGCATTGCTACTGAAATAAGGCTTTTTGAATATTGTAATGTCTTTTTGGAATTAAGATGGTGGAGTGTAGCAGTATGATAATGTTTATGAATTCCAAAAATAGATATTGGATTGTTTTTGTAAAATGGTCTGTTCCTCTGGGCATATTAGATTGCATTAGATTCAGAGGTTTCAGTTTTACTTTATTAAATCAGATTAGGCTTTTATTTGATAATGTCATTAAGGCATGCAGGGTTGAATCCCCACCCCCTTGGTGGAAATAAAACAGACTCTCACATGGAAGTAAATACACAGAAAAGGACAACATGGATAGTTTAGTTTTGGATGCTAGAACCCGGGGAGAGAGCCAAGCCATTTGCCTGATAGTTTGCAGCTGAAGAGACCAAAGCCCTGAACATCTGAAAAATCCTGGAAAAAAATGAGCCCCAGGGAGCGAGACAAGTCTTATGTTAACCTACAATTGAGAATAGAAGGAGCTGGGACCATGGAGGGTTAGGAGGAAGAGGAAGTCTGGACACTTGCAAAGACCAGCAGCCATATTGCTCCAACACATGACCAAAGACTTTGGTGAGGGAAGTAATTTACTCTTTATGGCCTTGTGTCTGTAAGCTTCTACCCCAAATAAATACCCTTTATAAATGTCAACAAATTTCTGGTACTTTGCATCAGCACCCCTTTGGCTGACTAATACAGTATGCTACTAAAAGACTGGAATTACATGAGATACAAAAAGGAAAGCTGCAGCCTGAAAGGAAGAAAACAAGTGTGAGAAACTTGGATAAGAAAATAGAAAAGAAGATTCATTGTAATGATAAATTTAAGGGTAAAGAGACAGACAGTATAAGATATGACAATGAAAAGCCAAAGGACAAAATGGATGAAGTAGGTAATATCTTTACAGTAATATCATTGACTGTTAATGGCTTGATCACTTTAATCAACATACATAGACTAATAGAATGGATAAAAATATGAACCATCTATATGCTGTCTCTAAGAGACTCACCTCAAATGTAAAGACACAACGAGGGTGAAAGTGAAAGTTTGAAAAAAGATATTCCATGCAAATAGGAACCAAAAAAAAAAAAAAAAAAAAAAAGAGCTGGAGTAGCAATACTATAATAAAAATTGTAAAAAACAGATTTTACATGCATACCTGTTATAAGGGATGAAAAATATCATTATATATTATATAAAAGGTACAATTCACCAAGAAGAAATTACTATAATAAATTATGATGCACCTAACCAAAGATCCACGAGGCACACACTGGCAAAAAGGAAGGGAAAATAGATGTTTCTACAATAATACTTGAAGACTTCAGTACACCATTCTCAGTATTGGATAGAACATCTTGATACGGGATAAATAAAAAAAGAGCTTGAATAATATGATAAATGAAGCAAATCTAATAAATATTTATAGAACATTACATCCCCAAACTGCAGGATATACCTTCTTTTCAAGTGCTCATGGATCCTCCTCCAAGATAGACCATATAATGGGTCACAAGACAGGACTCAATAAATTTTATAACATTGAAATTATTTAAAACACTTTCTCTGATAAAAACAGAATGAAGCTGTAACTCAAAAACGGATGGGAAAAGGGAAAAGTCATAAGTATCTGGAGATTACACAGCACGCTTTTTAATAATCAGCGAGTCAAAGAGGAAATTGCAAGATAATTCTGTAAATATCTTGAGAGAAATGAAAATTAGAACACAATATATCTAAACCTATGGGGCACAGCAA
This sequence comes from Tolypeutes matacus, assembly GCA_026826555.1. NCBI lineage: Eukaryota > Metazoa > Chordata > Mammalia > Cingulata > Chlamyphoridae > Tolypeutes > Tolypeutes matacus. The sequence goes on from JAKSZT010054512.1 coordinate 2,430,590, forward strand.
AATCAGTGCTGAGAGGGAAATTTATAGCCATTGATGCTTACATTTAAAAAGAAAAAAAAGCTAAAATTGAAGAGCTAACTGCACAACTGCAGTAACTGAATGAAGAACAGCAAACTAATCACAAACTAAGCTGAAGGAAAGAAATAATAATGATCAGAGCAGAAGTAAATTTCAGGACCAAAAAGCACTAGAGAGAATCAACGTAACCAAAAATTGATTCTTTGAGAAGAGCAACAAAATCAACAAATCTTTAGCTAGAATGATGAAAATAAAAGAGAGAAAATGCAAACAAAAAAATTAGAATTGAGAGAGGGGGCATTACCACGGACCCTGTAGAAATAATAGAGATTATATGAACAACTCTATGCCAAAAAATGAGACAATGTAGATGAGATGGACAAATTTCTAAAAATGCATGATCAACCTACACTGACACTAGAAGAAACAGAAGACCTCACTAAACCAATCGCAAGTAAAAAGATTGAAACAATCATCAAAAACTTCCCAAAGATGAAAAACCATGGACCAGATGTCTTCACAGGTGAATTCTACCAATCATTCAAAGATGATCTAATACCAATCTTGTTCAAGCTCTTCCAAAAAAATTGAACAGTAAAGAACACTATCAATCTCATTCAATGAAGCCAACATCACTGTAATACCAAAGGCAGGTAAAGATACTGTTTGTTGTTTAAGGTGTTAATTTTCATGGTAATCTGTCATGCAGCTATAAATGAACAAGCTGATCAAGGAAATATTATTGGTTGCACATGAACAGAAAGATACAAAATAAATCTTTGTAGAAAAACCTTAGGTTTCCTACAGTAATCTTATCCTAAAAAGGTCAATTTCTACCTCCTCCAAAATAGTAAAAACAGATTTCAAGATAAAATTCCATATTGGTCAATATTCCATATAATGTGTTACTATTTTAGTCAGATGAATTATTCACTGATATAATATGGATTCTGTGTTCTAAATTCTCCTTTGATCTAACAATGTCTACCATATTAAATAATTATTGCTACTATTATTAATACCAAATAATATTTAGATTATGCTTACTATTTGCCAGAAATTGTACTTCAGAGTTTCCATGTCTTTATGTTTATTGACTGCAATATATTCTCATTTAATTCTCATAATAATTGCATGAGAAAGGTACTGTTATTATCACTGGTACTATTATACCAAGTTCACACAGTTAGCAAGTAGCAGAGCATAGATTTGAATCCATGTCCTTTCCCAGTGCCCAAGTTTATTAAAGAGTGTATTAAAATATTTTATATGGAGTGAGGGACAAATATTTACCCATCATATTAAACCAAAAACACTACAAATATGTTTAAATCTCAGACCTGGGAAATATACATGTATATAAATATACATATACATGACCTCCAAGGGGTAAAGGTATACCCCTTCTAAGCTTTAAAAGCACAGCAGCTTTAATTTCTTTCAGTGGTTGGTGGAACATAAATAGGAAATATATTGTTGCTTGGAGACATAATTTTCATGTCTGTGTGTCATTTACTTCTGAGAGAAAATTGGTATAACTTCATAAGGATTGTCTGAAACACAATGGGTACTTTTTGTGCAACTACTCCAATAGTTCACTTCCATTCCAGATTAAATTTATTCAGAGCGATCTGAAACAAAAAGCCTCTAATAATGGTGCCTTTAAAGAAGTTATCATTCTTGTCATTTTGGCTGGTCTTGGCATGGCTGAAGAGGAGAGAGGCATACCTGTGAGATTGCTGGGATCGGGCGGCAATGCAGCAGTTTCTAAAGATTCCTCAAGTGGAATTTTAATTCCAAAATTTCCAGCTACAATACCTTTACAGAATCAACATTTTCTGCCATGCCCTTATTTTCACTTTTAGTCTGTACAAGAAATGGCCATATAGAGAATATTTTGCTACCTCCTATCAAACCAAAGTGTGAGTCGATGCTTGTCAGGTTCTTCCATGTGTATTGTTTGTCTCTGCAGACAAATACTTTGGTTTCTTTTATCAGACATTGAGAACTATATAACTCTGTAATATTTCCCATTTTATCTTTGAAGCCAGGGAATTTAGCAGTAAATTTATCTCAGTTGCAACTAGATAAACCCTAACTTCCAGGTAAAATTAATTTTCACTAACAAATGGCATTTGTTTGCCACGTATACTTTAATATTTAAGTGAATTCAAATAATTTTTAATGGATAGTTGTATTGATTTTTAGTTAATACAAATAAAATTTAAATAAGCTAAAATATATTATTTTCTTGGAATAATTTTCAGATTTTGAGATAAATATAAAAGCAAGAATTGAGAGATAGTAATTTGCATTTTGGAGAAATAGAAATGGAAATAAAAGTTTCATTTAAAATAGTTTTGTTTACATAAAAAATCTAAAGTTGGAATTTAAAGGTCTTTGTTTATTTTATAATTATTCCAGATTAATTGGGAATGTCATAGCTTTAATAATTTTTGACCAGCAGGACAAATGTTTTTGAGAATGGTTTGAGCTTGTTTGTTGATATGGAATTGCAAATGATATATTTATGGAAAAATGTTTCAACGATTGGAGTCTTTTCTTAAAAGCTACAGAATCCTCAGTGGTGTTTTCCTACGGTTTTATGCCATGCAGTGAGGGAAAAGCACTTTATAACTAGGGCCTTCTGATACTCAAGGGACATGCAACCTTGTACTTGTCTTTTTGTATGAACTTTAAGAAAGAATCATTCTAAAATGAATTGCACTTTTCACATACCAGTTTTATGTCACATGTAGAAGAAATGCAGAGTCATTCTCTTTTTTTAGATTTTAGACAGGTATCTGTACTACTTAAGTAAAAACAAAACTACAGCCAGAGTGGCTGTCAATATTGACTAATTTGACAGAATGGTAATCCACCTTTCTATTTCATTTACCTTTTTACACATAGCCACAAATCAACTGGCTCAGTTATCCTGCTTGAAGGAATTTGTTTCTTATGAAAGGTTTATATTTAACCTGAATAATTTAATAATAGAGTGGAAATTTTCAGGGTGTGTGTGGTTGTCTGAAGCTGTATGTACCCTAGAAAATCATGTTCTCACATTTAATCCATTTTTTGCATATGAACCCATTGTAAGGAGGACCTTTTGATGAAGCTACTTCAGTTAAGGTGTGACCCACCTCAATCAGGATGGGGCTTAATCCTATTACTGGAGTCCTTTATAAGAGGAATGGCATTTAGACAGAGAAGGAGAAAGCCACAGGAAGCAAGAGGCTGAAATGGAACTCAAAAGAAAAGAGCCACAAGATGTCACCATGTGACTTGCCATGTGACAGGGGAAGCAAGGATCACTGTCAGTCAGCCCCAGAATCCTATAGTCCTTGGGGAGAAAATGTTACCTTGATGATGCCTTGATTTGGACATTTTCCCAGCCTCAGAACCATGAGCAAATAAATTCCCATTGTTTAACTCCACCCATTTCATGGTATTTGCTTCAATAGTCTAGGAAATTAAAATAGGTGGCAAACTTTGAAAGTAAGCATGACATTGAATTTGGTACTCATATACTTGGGGGATAAATATTATTAGTTTTTTTAAAACCATCTCAAAGACCCAAGCAGATATATTCTTTCAACAAACATTCATTAAGGCCTCCTTTGTACTTCTCACAGTGCTAGATCTCAGTGTTAGACATCAAATCTCAGCCTTCAACAAACTCATAATCTAATGAGAAATTTAGACAAGGAAACAGATAATTATGCAACAATATAGTAAATGCAGTTAGTGACAGGGTTATATAAAATAGTATTTCAAGAAAATTAATGTGATAGTTCTCTGTAAAGTGCGCTTGGGTTAAGGACATCAAATTAGTAGTATAAAGCGGGCACTCTTACTCTATTAAGTCAGGATTCTCCAGAGAAACAGAACAAATAGTATATATAATACATGTATATATATATTATATATGAATATTTTATGAGATTATTTTAATATTGGATCACATGACCATGGAGATTGACAAGTCTTGCTTCTGTATGGCAAGCTGCAATTTAGGATCTCAAATGAAGGTTTTGGTGAATTCTCCAGGAGAACCTGGTTTTCTGGAGTAGAGATAGAAATTCTTTTTTCTCACAGCTGAAATAATCAGTTCTCTTTTAAGGTCTTAACTGATTGGATGAGACTTCTCTCATTGCTGAAAGCAATCTCATTTGTTGATTTGACTAATGATTTAAACCCACAAAATACCGTCCCAGTAACAATCATACCAGTGCTTGCTTGACCAAATGACTGGATGCCATAACCTATCCAAGTTGACAGATGAACTTAACCATCACTCTTACTATTTCTGTTCTATACATCAGGAAACTTCAGAGGCTTAGAGAGATTACACTCAGGTTACTCACTAACGTGTTCTCTCATTGACACATTCATTCATCAGAAATTGTTCTATGAGTAATGAATAAAGCAGTGAACAAGACAGACTGTACCCTACCCCTTTGTATTTTACAAAAGATACAGATATGTTGTGAGAATTAAGAGGAGAAAGACATAATGGTTTTGTATTCAGAATTCTAGTAGGAATAGCAGACATACTCACCCAATGATATATTAAGGTTAAGGGCCTAGAATCAAGCTAGATTCACCCCACTAGTCTATCCATACTGGTTCCAGCAGAGGCCTGGCCAGGCCCCCAGGATGCTGATTTATAACACAAACAGCAAACCCTCAGGGAACCCAGACAGTGATCAGTCTCCCTCTTTGGGGGAAAAAGCTGCCCTCATCCTCTCAGGGGCCCAGCCCAAGGATGAGGCTGAGTACTACTACTGGCTGGATTATATTGGTGCTTAGCACTGGGAGAGACCCAGATGGGGAACCCAAACAGTAACCTTCCACTGGCCAAGCCTGGTACAAATATGAGCAGATGATACAGGGATACCTTGGCCAGACACCCTGGCTCTCAAGGCAACCTAAATGATGACCATCCAAAGAGAGAAAGGTGACAGGGAGGAGTCTGATTAAATTCCATGAAAGGTAGCTCTTATACATTCTGGCAGCCAGGTTATGGAGGGTGGGGAGGGATTTAGTGACGTTCATACATGGGCCTGCAGGACTTACTGGGTTATATTATTTGGGTGGGTATTTACTTTAAAATACTTCAGTACTGTATAAGCAGTGTGATGAATAAGAGAACTAATTTCATTTTAATTAAAATCCTAAGGGTGATAAATTAGCATATGCATGTCCTTATCTGAAGTACACCTATGAGCTAGCTAATTAGCATGTGGAATACCCTGAAAGGAACTCCTAAGGTTGGCCAATTTGGGCAAGGAATTTGAAAACTAGTTTTCGATTGGAAAAATTGTCAGTGTTTAAGATAGGTGATTGGTAAGGAATAGTGCAGGAGGACTCATCCTCACCTTCCTTGAATGAATGGGATGTCAGAAATCAGCAAGCCCAAAATTCAATGTCCTGGTGCAGTGTTCCAGGTCTGAAGTCCATTTACCCTGCACACCTCCTCTTCATTGAAAATCTTACAATTTGGTATGACTACAAGGATTGAAGCACACCCTGCCATTTAGGATGAAATGATGTAATTGCACTTGTTTCAGAGTGAGCCTTTCATACAAGGAGGACTTGAGGGCAAAGAAAGAGATCTTTTTAGAGCTACAAATGAATTACTAAGAAATATGAGTACCTTTGGTGAAATTTGGTCTGAGAAGAAATTCACATGGAAGTAAGGTTTTGGGGTTGAAGACAGAAAGCTTTCATTTGTTTTCTAATCACCAGATGCTACAGATATTCACCAGAAGAACCTGACATTCACAGAAAAGTCAAAATAGCTTAGCCCTGCTTGCTACAGTGGGAGATCCATTTCCAAAGGAGAACCTGAACCAACAATTTAAAGAGGTGCTTAGATTACCTAAACATTACACGAAACCTACAGGGATTCCCATGTCCCCCACCACCCACACCTCCCACCTTATCCCACATAAACATCTCCCACAAGTGTGGCCCATCATCCTCAATGGACCTATACATCCTGGGGCCTTGCTATCAACCATAGACCACAGTTCACATCATAGACCACACTCTCTCCCACACAGTTCTGAATGGTGTGTGCTGATTTAAAATGGCCTAGATCCGTTGCCACAACGGTACTCAGGACAACTTCCAAGTCCCAAAAAAGCCCCTGTATTTCAACTGCACATCCCCTCCCTGCCCCAAAAGTGTCCAGTGGCCACTGGCTCCACCTCACTGTTATAATTTCTTCCATTGCTAGAATCACCATATGTGGACAAGAGAATACCATTAAGTCCACTCTAGTCCATAGTTCTTCCTCCAATCCTGAGGGGACTGGGATGGTGATGTCCACTCCACCTCCAAGTGAGAGAGGGCTTATATCCCATGGATATGGTGGGTGGGATGATCCTGCCTGCAGATGCAGGCCCTCTCCATTCCCTGGGATGGCCATTGCCCATCGTTGTCTCCTCGCCAGGTGACTTGGATGAGTACATGGAGCTGTAGGGTAGGAGTTGCAGCTCCACCAAGATTCCACGCACAGCTGGCACATAGGTAGGCCAGAGGCTCCAGTCTCTGGAAGTATACCTAAAAACTCTAGCATCACATATAGGTTTGAATAGAAGGGAATGTTGGGCCATGTGCAGGGAGGACTTATTTGAGTCCAATTCTGTCACTCTCAGGAGCACAGATTGCAAAATAGAGCCCACTGATAAGGCGTCAGTCTCTGGGGCAATCCCCCCTTATATAGGACCTGGGTGTCTCCAGAGCTCTCAGGAGCCCGTCTGTGTGGGGTGATATGCACTTTGATGTTCTATGAGCTCCTACTGAGGTGTGCGTAAGCGTTACTTCTGGGATGACCTCTCGGCTCTCTTTAAAGTCTCTTAGCCACTTGAACTCATTTGTCTTTACCTTTTCCCCCTTTTATTCAAGGTCTTTTTCCAGTTGTGTTGCCATTTGGCACTTGGTATTGATCCCTCGTTGCCAGGAAGGCTCATCCCCAGGAGTCATGTCCCATGTTGGGGGGAAGGTAACACATTCATATGCTGAGTTTGGCTTAGAAAGAGGCCACATTTGAGCAACAAGGAGGCTCTCAGGTGGCAACCCTTAGGCATCCCATAACAGTAAGCTAAGTTTCAGTTACAAGAGCAAAGACTCATAAGGGTAGTCATCAATAACTAGAACTCATCAGTGGGCCATCCTCTTTTGACAGACACTGCCCCTGCACTCAGAGTCTGTTGCTGCTCCCTTGGAGAATGTGGCAGAGCTCTCCAGGCTAGGAATTCAGATTCCCTCATTTATTGAGTGATTGTCCACCCACCGTGACCATGCCCCATCCTTTAATCTTTTGAACAATTTTGTATATCTTTCATGAATATTCAGATGAACTTACTCCCATGAATCCCCTCTCCCAGACACCCCCCACCAATAATCCCCTGCAGTACCCATTGCAACCCTTATGTGATCCAAATCTTCCATGATCATGTAGTCCATAAAATAATCAAATACATTTAATAGGAAAAAGAAACAACAATGATAAGCTTACATGCTAGAGACAAACATAAGGAAACTCAGGAAAACAACAACAACAAACAAACAATCAAACAAAAAACAAGCAAAATAAAATATAATTAGCGGATTGGGACATTCAAAAAAATGGGGAAAAAAGCAAAAGAAATGCTTTTTTTTTAAAAAAAAATTCTTTTTTCCTTTTATCACTTTGTTATCGGATATCTGGTGTGCCGTGACACCTTCCCCCTCTCAATCCCCAGTGTCTCCCAAATTTTCATTTAATTTTCAAAGAAGTTTTAAGTCACAGCAAAGTCACACACAGAATACCAGAGACTCCCAGATACCAAACCACCCCCCCTTCCCCACCCTATATTAAACCCCCCCTTTTTTTGATGTTAGCATTGTTATAACTGTTATACAGATAGCAAAATATAGCAACTAAACATTGTCAATGATTAACAGTATAGTTTACAATTTAGACAATACAGTTTAATAAGTTTTGATGATATTTACCATGTCCTGTGTCCATTACTGTAAGGTAATGAAAAACCTTTCCCATGACCACTAAATACCCCATTAGATCTTAACTGTTCCTTCCTCCCCACCCCCCTGGGGCATATGACACTCTCCTGTCTTGCCTCATGGAATGTCAAGATTCATAGTTACATGCCCTGGGTATTTGAACCTGCCCTTCCTAATCTACCCACCTGTCAACCCTGAACCACCAAACCCAGTAATATCACTTCCCATCTGACCTATCCTTCAATATGCAACTATACTCTATCCCTTTACCATAGATTATGTCCATATGGGTGATGGCTCAAAGTCTTCTCTTCTCTTTCTCTCCCTTGTTAACCTATCTTTCAGACAATGGTTCTCAGAGACTGCTCACTTTCCTCAGTTCAAATCAGTGAGGTCATATACTGTTCATCCTTCAGTGCCTGATTTCCTTCACGCAACATAAGGTCTTCAAGATTCATCCATGTTATTCCATGTGTTAGCACTTTATTCCTTCTTAAAGCTGAGTAATATTCCATTGTATGTATGTACCACATTTTGCTTATCCATTCATCTGTTGATGGGCACCGGGGTTGATTCCCACTTTTGGCAATGGTGAACAACACTTGTTATAGAGGCCATTCTCACCCAACTGAGTGGGCTTCGTGGCCTTGTCAAATATCAGATAACTGTATATGCGAAGATCTTTATCAGAACTCTCAATTCGGTTCCATTGGTCAGTAGGTTATCCTTGTGCCAATACCATGCAGTTTTGATCACTGTAACTTTGTAGTATGTTTTAAAGTCAGGTAGTATGATACCTCCATCTTCATTCTTCTTTTTAAATAGGCCTTTGGCAATTCAGGGCCTCTTGCCTCTCCAAATATATTTTGTAGTTAGTTTTTCCAGTTCCTTAAAAAATACAGTGATGACTTTTATTGGGATTGCATTAAATCTGTAGATTAGTTTGGGTAGGATAGACATCTTGATGATATTTAGTCTTCCTATCCATGAACAGGGAATATTTTTCCATTTATTTAAGTCTTATTTGATTTCCTTTAACAGTGTTGTGTAGTTTTCTGAATATAAGTCCTTTACATCTTTAGTTAAATTTATTCCTAGGTATTTGATTCTTTTCGTTAGTATTGTATATGGTATTTTTTTCCTGATTTCCTCCTCAGTTTGCTAGTTATTGGTGTACAGAAATGCTACTGATTTTTGAGCATTGATCTTATAGCCTGCAACATTACTGAACTCCTTTATAAGTTCTAGAAGTTTTGTTGTAGATATCTCAGGGCTTTCTATGTATAGGTTAATGTCTTCTGCAAATAATGAAATTTTTACTTCTTCTTTTCCAATCTGGATGCCTTTTATGTCCTTTTCTTGTCTCAGTGCTCGCACAAGTACTTCCAAGACAATGTTAAAAAGGAGTGGAGATAGTGGGCATCCTCGTCTAGTTCCCGATCTCAGAGGGAAGGCTTTTAGGATTTCACCGTTGAAAATGATGTTAGCTTTGGGTTTTTCATATATACCCTTTATCATATTCAGAAAGTTTCCATCTATTCCTATCTTTTGTAGTGTTTTTATGAGGAAAGAGTGCTGTATTTTGCCAAATGCTTTTTCTGCATCTATAGAGATGATCATGTGATATTTTTCTTTCAGTTTGTTTATGTGGTGTATTACATTGATTAATTTTCTTATATTGAACCATCCTTGCATACCTGGGATGAAACCCACTTGGTCATGGTGTATAATCCTGTTGATTTATCATTGAATGCGATTAGCAAGTATTTTGTTAAGGATTTTAGCATCTAGGTTCATTAGAGAAATTGGACTGTAATTTTCCTTTCTTGTGGTATCTTTATTTGGTTTTGGTATTAGGGTAATGTTGGCATCATAGAATGAGTTAGGCAATATTCCTTCTACTTCTATTTTTTGGAAGAGCTTAAGCAGAATTGGTGTTAGCTCTTTCCGGAATGTTTGGTAGAATTCAACTGTGAAGCCATCCAGTCCTGGGATCTTCTTAATTGGGAGGTTTTTGATGACTGAATCTATCTCTTTACTTGTAATTGGACTGTTGAGTTCATCTATTTCTTCTTTCATCAATGTAGGCTGTTTGTGGGTTTCTAGAAACTTGTCCATTTACTCTAAATTATCATTCTTGTTGGCATATAATTTTTCAAAGTATCCTCTTATGATACTCTTTATTTCTGTGGGGTCAGTAGTGATATCACCTTGCTCATTCCTTATTTTATGTATTTGCATCTGTTCTCTCTTTTTCTTTGTTAGTCTGGCTAAGGGTTTGTCAATTTTATTGATATTCTCGAAGAAACAGCTTTTGGTTTTGTTCATTGCTTCCAGTGCTTTCTTATTCTCTATTTCATTTAGTTCTGCTCTAATCTTTGTTATTTCCTTCTTTCTACTTCCTTTAGGTTTAGTTTTTTGTTGTTTTTCCAATGCATTCAAGTGTACAGTTAGGTCTTCCATTTTAGCTCTTTCTTTTTTTAAAATATATGAATTTATGGCTATGAACTTCCCTCTCAGGACTGCTTTTGCTGCATCTCATAGGTTTTGATATGTTGTGTTTTCGTTTTCATTAGTTTCAAGGTATTTACTGATTTATTTTGAGATTTACTCTTTGACCCACTGTTTGTCTAAGAGTGTGTTGTTTAACTTCCATATCCTTGTGCCTAACCTGTTTCTGTGGCTCTTAGTGATTTCCAATTTCATTCCGTTGTGGTCAGAGAAATTACTTTGTATAATCTCAATCTTTCTGAATTCATTGAGAGTTGTTCTGTGGCCTAGCATGTGGTCTATTTTGGAGTATGTTCCATGTGCACTCGAGAAGAATGTAAATCCTGCTGTATTTGGGTGTGGTGTTCTGTATATATCTATGAAGTCCATCTCTCCTAATGTATTGTTGAGTGCATTTGTTTCTTTATTGATTCTCTGTCTAGATGTTCTGTCTAATGATGATAGTGGTGTGTTGAAGTCCCCTGCCGTAATTATAGAGGCAATTATTTCTCCTCTTAGTTTTTCCAGAGTTTGTGCCGTTGTTCTCCATCATATCCATTATCTTTTTAGGCATGTTTGCAATTTCTTCAGTATGTTCTCCCAGTGTCTTCTTTATATCCTTAATCTCTTCCTTCACTTCTTTAAGTTGGTCCATGATATTTGTTTGGATAGCTTTGATTAGTTGTTTGATGTTCTGCATCACTTCCTGGTTTTTAAATTGTTCATTGGACTGGTCCATGTTTTCCTGTTTCTCAGAGTCATTTGTATTTTTTTGTTGCCCTCTGGTCATCATATTATCTCTATGGGTTTGTTCAGTTGATTAGCTTTTCTCTATGTTCTAGAGTTTTATTTAACTGGTGGTTCCGTGTGTATGTTAAGATTTCTCTTTGGCACTTTTTCTTATTATTTTATTTCCTTGCTTCTTTCTATGTTCCCTTGAAGGCAGAAGATTAGGGCCAGAGGAATCAAAAGATGTAAGGAAGGCAGAAGGATAATAGTAATATTGATAAAAGTTAGAAGAGGGGCCAAATGAGACTTAATGAGATGAATATTTAACTTGTGTAGGCAGTGTAGAGTAATAGGAATAAAAGAGAAGTTCCTACAATGGACTGGGAAAACAAATGGAGGAATATATATATAGTGATTTAGAAGGCTAGAATTATGAGAAGGAAGAGAAATAGTAAAGAAAATGCTGAAAGGAAAAAGTTAATACTAATTAAATAAAAGAAGAAACAAAATAGATGGAATAGAAATTGACACCCTTAAGTTGTGGGCCTATGAAAAAATGTTGTATCTAAGAGCCACAAGAGAAATCAGAAGGCACAAAGATGAAGGAAGGATAAGCAAAAGTTTGGAATACAAAATCAATATAGACAGCGAGTGGGAAATTACTGAAGAAGAAGCACAGCAAAGAAGCGACAAGCTAGCATACCTAATTTTAAGAAATGAAAGAAAAAAGAAAGGAGGGAGGAAAGAGGAAAGAAAAGCAAGAGACCAGAAATAAACAGAGAAAAACCAAAGAACCACACAGGCAAGCAGTCAAACAGAGCTAAGGAGGGTCAATGATTCCCCTAGGGTCCACATGGATCCTCTCTGCCTGCTTGTGTTTATCCATCAATTTCCCCGCAGGGTTCTATATGCAGGTCCTGAAACAGCTTTTAATTATTAAACTAAATTAAAAAGAATTTATTTCCCATTTATTGATGTGACCTTCTCACTTTTTTTTTGGCGAAATACAGAACCCAAGATAATTCCTCCTCTAAACCAACCCCCTTATGGAGGGGACCCCATGGAAATTTATCAAGCACGTCCCACTTCCTGGACTCTCCAGGGTAGATGTAACTTTGATGTTAGTCAGTGCAGAGTGTTAAAGACAGCCAACTCCGCCCCTTCAGGAGCTGAGCACTAGTGTCACCGGGTTGCTATGAAAATCAGTTTGGCTCTGCAGATTCGCCTCTCCTCTCAGCCTGATGCTGCTTCAGGTCGGCTTATCTGCTCCCCAAAGCTATGGGGCGGTCCAGGTAGCCAGATCAATGGCAAAAAAAAAAAAAGTTATCTTCCCTGTCCTCCAACAGAACCCTCCCTCTTTTGGAGAGTGCCCCCTCTTCCTGGCTCTGTGACAGCCCGGGGCTTATCTCTGGGCAGCTAAGCAAATCAACTCCTTCCCCGAACAGAATCACCCCTCCCCTCCACCGGGTGCCGATTCGCTCTGGCTCTTCTGTTCACCCAATATCCAAGGGGCTCCAGGCAGCCAAATCCCCAGAAAATAAAACTCCCTCGCCCTTTTACCAGAGCTCCCCCTCAGAGTGTGCCCCCTCCCACTAGGCCCTGACTCCTGGTTGCTGAGCCCTGCTCGTGGCTCCAACCAGCTGTTTTATTTTTTTCTCCCTAACTGTGGGGCTCAGCCATCCGTGCCAACCACCACCGGCAGGCTTAAAACTCACGAATCTCTACCATTCCGTCCACCCCGTTGATCCACGCTGATAGATGTCCCAAGCTTCTCATTCCACGCGTGCACAGCACAGACCCCTGGGCAGGACCCCGTCCACAATCCACCTTGCTCTGGGAGCTTGCAGTGTGTGCCCTCATACACTAATGGCATCTTCACTGTCATTACTTCTGAATGCTTCACAACAATGGTGAGGATTCATCATTTCAATTCAATCAATACCTATTCTTCTTTCCTACTTGGGATATTAGATCATTGTGCTAAGCATTATAAAACCCAGATTGCACAATGAAATCAACTTTATATGGACCTCTACCTTCTAATTGGTTGTAAATTTTAATGAAGATATTTTATAGCATTGCAAATTATACCTTCAGTTTTGTTACCAGTTTCCAAATTTCTCTCTTTAATAATTTCTCTTGCAATTTAGCCTTTTATTTTTACATTGCAATTCTCTAAGTTGTGTGAATCTAGCCTTCAGGCTAAGGATTAACCAGTAAATTTTTCTACCTTATCTATACTTTCATCCAAGAAGCTCCCTTTTCTCCTCAGTTGATCTGCTCAACTACTTCCTCCTTAGACAAGCCATCAGTCTTTTGAGGGTTTCATTTAAGTGATTCACCAACTAGATAGGGAGCGCTTGGTGAATATTCAAATATTCAATCTTTGAATATTGGGAGCCATTTTGAAAGAGGAGTGAGATATAGTGCCTAAGGTTTAAGCCCGAGATGCCTGAAACATATTCTATTGATAAAATGGAAACTTGAAATAGAAGCTTATGTAGTAGGCAACCAGAGTAATGAGACTGTGTCTCGTAGATGTTCTTTGAAAGTTATTGGAATAGAAGTGAGAACACACTTTCTTCAGGCATACTGCTTAATAGGATCAAGAATTAGGACATCAGCATTAACATTACTTTATTATTCCAGGAAATTCTTTCCTGGGAAAATAAAGTTGCAAATAACTCTGATTTAGGAAATTTCTGAAAATTTATTTATCTGAGCAATAAACTGCTCAACTAGTTCCCTTTCTCAAAATATGCAGAGTTCTTTAGGGTAAATATCTACATTCTCAGGATGATAGATCATTCAATGGGCAAATGGCTTGGTTATGAAATGGTTGATTCTCATCAAGACTTACTTCAAAACTCTTGCATTGATACATTCACCAATTTAAAACACTATATATCATAAGGTTTGCTTAGTTCCAGTCAGATCTCTATATTGAAAGGCCCACCTTCATCAGATCCCCAAACTTTATAAATATTTGCTTGTGACCTTCCCTTCTGAGTCACTACAAAGACTTTGTCAAGGTGGTGTTTTCATTTACTGGAAAAAATCATACATTAAACTTTTTTGATCAACATATTATTTTGGCAGACCCTTGGGGATAATCAGCAGTGATAGTTAAAGCTAGAGAATAAATGAGTTTTCTATGAATACATATAGTATGGAGACTAGAAGATAGTCAAGGAGCATATTTACAAAGAGTGAGAGAAAAAAAGATGAACTGAAAAAAAAAACTGTAGAAAGATAGGAGATATCTTATCTCAGGACCAAGGAATGAGAGGACATTCCCCTTGGTGGGCATGATGGTTATTTCATGTGTCACATTGGCTAGATTATGATATACAGTTGCTTAGTCAAGCAACAACTGGCTTAATTGTTACTGTGAAGGAATTTCATAGATGGATTTGCATCTGTAGACAATTTGTTGCATCAATGGTGGATTGCATTTACATTCAACAAATGAGATTGCCCTCGACGATGAGGGAAGTTTCCTCATCCAATGAGTTGGAGGTCTTAAAGCCAGAAATGAGGATTTCAGAAGTAAGAAAGAAGAAGTTGTGTCCCTTCTTCAGCCAGCCAGCTTCTCCTGGTGAACTCAAACTCACTTTCATCAGTTTCCAATTTATAGCCTACCCTATGGAATGTGAACTTGTTAATCCCCACAGTTGCATGAGACAATTCCTATAATAAATCTCTTAATAGTTACACACACAGACACACACACACACATGCACACATGCACACATCTGGTTGGCTCTGTTTCTCTGGAGAACCCTGACCAACACATTAGAGTTACCATGAGGGTCATGCATGAGAGGTTTAGAATAATGAGGACTAAGAGGAAACTGCTAAATTTGTTTTTAAAAAGTTTTAGAAACCTCAGAGTGAACTGTTAGACATGGAATGAGTATATGGTTGTTAAATGTGACCAATAGGTTTATACTAAATCTAAAGGAATTCGACTGAGAAAAGAAAGAAAATGTAGGTTAATAGCAGTTGAAAGGAGTCCTCAAATCATATTGGGCTTAGTGAGTCTTCCAGTGGAAGAGTGAGAGAGATTGAAGATATTAGAAAATGATGTAATAGTCCAACTGATTTAGACCAGAGGTCAGCAAACATCCTCTGTAAACGACTCTATGATCCCTGCAACAACTATTCAACTCTCCTGTTTTAGTGCAAAGGAAGCAGTGAATGCATAAACAAATGGGCAGGCGCAGCTGTGTTACAATAAAACCTTAATTACAAAAACATATGGCAGGCTGGCTTGGCCCATGGACTGCAGTTTACAAACTCCTGATTTAGACTAAGGAAATGTTATGGAACAAAAGAAGGCAAGCCAAAGTATGCACGTTGGCTGTTGACACTAAATAAATCATTATATTTGAGCAACACTTCAAAGTGTTTATGAAGAGTAACTGAAATTGCTACATTTGAAGACATCTCTTTATTTCTCCCCCCTCCCACAAGTATTACAGGATTGAATGTGGTACATAATCTGCATGCATTTTCATTGCCATACTTGATCATCCTACACTGAAATAAATAAGTCTTTGTGTCACCATATTTTGCACAGAATTTATGTATCCCAAATTAATAGCCTCTGTCAATTTAGAATTTTAATCAATGAATGATACTTTGCTATCCAAATCTCCTGAAAATTAGAATTGAAAAAAGTTAAGATAATTACTAAAAATTGACAAGATACTTAAATTAATCCATTGACTACTTCTAAATTCACATTCAGACATAAATTATATTAGCCCCTAAAAGAAATTTGGAAAGTGGTACATTGTCCTTAGTATCATCAGCATCCAGGTTCATTACGGACATGGCACTTTTCTGTGGCTTCAGTGCTTTGTTGGTACTTTTTGGGAAAGTTTTGGTCTTAGGTGGACTAGCATCTGAAGGGATAAAATTTTCCTCTTCATTTTTTTCATCAAAATCTGAGAAATCTTCATCTGAATCCAAATCCACTGTGAATTTGTTTTTTGTTGCTGCTCTTCAAGGTTCTGTTTCTCGTGGAGGGACATCAAAATTACTTTCGTCATCACTCATATCTGAATCTGAATCAGAACAGGGATTTCTTTTCTTTCTCCTTTTAATTGGCTTAAATGGCAACGTAGTTTGTTTCTTTGACTTGGTACTTGGTTCTCTCTTTTGTTTCTTCTCTAATTTTTTTTTAGGCTTTCTGGTTCCATGCAGAAGACTGTTCCTGCCAAAACCAAGAATCCCCGCAAAAGGAAACCATCCACTTCTGATGATTCTGACTCTAATTTTGAGAAAATGATTTCTAATGCAACCACAAGCAAGAAATCCAAAGGGGAGAGTGATGACTTCCAGCTGGACTTAGATTCAGCTGTGGCTCCTCGGGCAAAATCTGGACGGACCAGGAAACCTATAAAATACCTTGAAGAATCAGATGAAGATGATTTGTTTTAAAATGTGAGATGGTTATTTTCAAAACCAGCCCAAACAAGACTGGTTTTAAAATTATCTGAAACTCTTAATTTCCTCCCCTCTGAATTTAGTTTGGGAGGTATTTTTAATCCAGAACTGTGAAAGTGAGGTGAGTAGAGCCAAGTGCTACCTTAACGTTTTATGATTCTGTCTAAAAAGTGACCAGTCCATCGGCATTGTTTCTTCTCTGCTTTTGTCTATGTTTTGAGTCTGTTTTCTTTTGTCTTTAAAATCTGATTTTAAGTTCTTCCAGACTCATGAGATAGTTATGTGGTCACTTCTGCATATAGTAATTTGGTTACTGACCATTCATTAAGCTAAAGCTGGAGCACTTTGATTTAAAAGGGTCTACTCACTTTTGGAGGGGAGGGGCAAGATGGCGTTGGTGTAGGAGGGCGCACACTGCAAGCTCCCAGAGCAAGGCGGATTGGGGACGGGGTCCTGCCCGGGGGTCTGTGCTGTGCACGCGTGGAGTGAGAGGCTTGGGACATCTATCTGCGCGGACCGGCGGCGTGGACCGAACGGTGGAGATTCGTGAGTTTTGAGGCTGCCGGTGGGGGTTGGCACAGGCGGCTAAGCCCCGCGGTTACGGAAATAAATAATAAAACGGCCATTTGGAGCCGCGGGCGGGGGCGAAAAAGTTGTATTTTCTGGGGAGCTGGCTGCCTGGCGCCCCTTGGACCTTGTGTGAGCAGAGCAAAAAGCTAGTCAGCACCCTGTGAACCGGAGAGGGGATTTTGGTCGGGGAACGGAGCTGATCTCCCTAGCCACCCAGGGATAGGACCCGGGCCGCTGCGGAGCCAGGAGGAAGGGACACTTCCCAAAGAAGGGAGGGTTCGGTGGGAAGACAGGGAAGGGTATTTTATATTTTTAGACATCGATCTGGCTGCCTGCACCGCCCCATAGCTTTGGGGAGCAGATAAGCCGACCTGAAGCAGCACCAGGCTGAGAGCAGACGCGAATCTGCACTCAAACTGATTTACTGAGCAGCCCGGGGTCGCTGGAGCTCGGCGCCAGAAGGGGCGGAATCCGCCGTCTTTAGCACTCCCCACTGACTAACATCAGAGTTTCAGCTAACCTGGGGAGTCCGGAAAGTGGGACGTGCTTGATTAATTTCCACGGGCCCAGCTAGGGTCCCTTCCGTAAGGGGGTTGGTCTAGAGGAGGAATTATTTTGGGTCCTGCATTTG
>JAKSZT010054512.1:2458500-2486318 GCA_026826555.1 Tolypeutes matacus
AAAAAAAAAAAAAAAAAAATGGATGGAACCTATGCCTGTCATGCAAAAGGGACAGGTGGTGACTGCATTCTGCCCTTCAATGTATAATTAAATAACTTCAATGTATAATTAAATAAATTTAATGATGGGGAAAAAAAAAATAAATTCTATTAGCTCAAGTTCCTCAATATAACCTGGACCTGCCCATAAGTCCCATCCCCTCGTTATAGGCATAGTTTAAACCACCGTAATTTATTTTATGGAACAATAGCCTAATAACTGATCTATTTCCATTTGTGCCTCCAGTGCAATCCATACTCAGAAAAATAGAACAATTTAAAGAATAACTCAATTAAACCAATCAGTAAATAAAATTAAATAAATGTAAAGAGATTAAATTTATGTCACAATGAAGTTTTGTCACAGATTGTGTTAACAGTGAACCATAAGGTAAACCATGGACTATACTTAATAGTACAATTATAATCATGTGATTTTATCAACTGTAACAAATGTACAATGCAAATACAAGGTATTAAATAGAGTAGTACATGGAAACACTGTTATTTTATGCATGATTTTTCTGTAAACCCACAACTTCTCTAATAAAAAGTATATATGCAAAAAAAAAAAAAAAAAAAAAAAAAAAAAAAAAGTGTCTACTCTGCCTCCTTTCCTAATTTCAGTGAATACGAGCTAGAGCATGAAGCATGATTCATACTGTTTTACCTTAGTTTATTGGTAAATTTTCTTCAGATAGAACTTTATAGTTCTAATTTAAATATTCCTTGCATAGCCTCTTATGTGTTGAATTTTCATTCTAAGCAATGAGAAAGTGCTCGTATTCTTCATATACTTTTGAATATCATCAGAAACTGAAGAAAAACATCCTAGCTCTGTCTATATAACCTCAACACAGTCAATAGGATGAAGAAAATTAGACCAGTTATGTGACTATCTCAACTCTTGACTTGTGTTCTCTGGCTGCCTCTGAGTCTGAATCTCCCAAGGAACAAACTCCTAGGGAGCTTTGCATCACTGAAGAGTGGAGAACAACATTCTCTCAAGGATCTTACATATTATATTGAGGCCATGCTCAGCAGTGAGCTGTTTGAATCCATGTTGGGAAATCTCCATCATTTCAGCTTATAAACTTTTTAAAGACCTTTCTGGATTATTATGTATGTGTGACTTGAGTAGTGTTGCCAATGTTTTTGTAAATATTTACTATGTTTTTCTATTTAGCTTAATTTTAACAATTTTGTACTTCAATAAAATGTTCTAAACATTGCAAAAAAAAAAAAAAGAAATTTGGAAGAATGGTATTCTTAATAGGTAAGTAAGTGGCAGATGAAGATATTGTAATGGATATGCCATGCAATTTCAACTATACAATTTGTTACAGCTTATTTTGTAATGCATTTTAAAATTGATAACGTATGAATCTCACAAATTTCACAAATTAGGGGCATGGCAAATAATGTTTTTGCCATGAAATTGTTTGACAATTTTAATGTCAATTGGGAATGAATAATATATTTAGCAGGAAAGTCATAATGGTGCTATATGCATTATAAATTGAATATTGAGTCTAGTTTTAAGATTATGAAGCCTAAGAAAGGCAGGGTATCTGTAGGCATTTCATGTCTTTATTTCATATAGTGCACTATCATAGCATTGAATACACCTTTTATTTACTATAGAATATTTAATCACCTGCCCTTCTTTTTGCTCATTTAAAAAAAATATTGAAGCATATCATTCATACATGATCATACATAAGCAATAAGTGTATAGTAAAAGTCGTGAACATACAAAACAAACATTCATATCTTTATAAAAGGCTCCCATACATCACCCCACCAACAACACCTGGCATTGTTGTGAAATATTTGTTACAAACTATAAAGAGCATTGTCAAAATATTACTACTGAATACAAATATTGCATTTGGTGTCTTTTTCCCCAACCCACCATGTATTAGTATTATATATTTGTTATAGTTCATGAGAGAACATTCTCATATTTGTTCTGTTAACCACAAACTCCCGCCACAATAATCATTTGTTATATGGTCCCATGCATTGTACAATCCCTTCAAAGTGTACACTTAGTGGTTCTCATTTTCACACAGAGGTATGCTGTCATCACATTAGTCAATTTTAGAAAGTTTTCATTACTTCAGAAGGAAATATTTCATATGCCCTTATATACCCGATTGTCCCATAGAGTTGACATGATATTTTTTTGCCATTCTTGCAAAAATATTACAACATTTCTGCTAACTATTGTCCATAAGTTACTTTAGTTGTAATTTTCCTGTGTGTCACCACATTTTTAACATTTTGTAAAAGAAGAATATCCTTATATTTTTACGATTAACAACAATCTTAATCTACCACTGAAATGACTATCTTACACATTCCTTAGCTTATTCTCTAGCTTCCTTTCAATGGATATTTATGTCCACAGACTATCTATTTAACGACAATCACATTTACAAATCAGCAGTGTTGGTTATACTCACTCTAATGTGTTACCATTCACTCTATTCATTTCCCCAGTTTTACAAGAAATCGTATTAAAATCTCTACATACATTAAACATCAGCTCCCATTCTCAACACACATTCTATCTCCTAGCAACCTATACTCAAGTTTACCTCTGTGAGTTTACTCATCATACTTAGTTCATATTAGTGAGACCATGCAATATTTGACCTTTTGTATATGGCCTATTTTGTTCAACATAATGTACCTCAGGCATTTGAACAACAAAAATGTTTAATTATTAGGAGGTCCCATTTATCTATTTTCACTTTCATTGCTCGTGCTTTGGGTATAAGGTTTAAGAAACTACCGCCTACCACAAGATCTTGAAGATGTTTCCCTATGTTTTCTTCTAAGAGTTTTATGGTTGTAGCATTATATTTAGGTCCTTGAGCCTTTTGAGTTAATTTTTGTATAAGGCCTTGTCAGAAACACTTGACCAACTAAATATTATTAAGACGTCAATTCTATCCAAACTGATTTACATATTCAATGCAATCTCAGTAAAAAATTTGATAAGTGGAAAAGCCAATTATCAAATTTATTTGGAAGGGTAAGGGGCCCCAAATAGACATAAAGATCTTTTTAAAAAGAACAAACATGGAGAACTCTCACTTCCAAACTTTCAAGCATATTACTTAGCTACTGTTGTAAAAACAGCATGGTACTGGCATAAAGACAGAAACATTGACCAATGGAATTGAATCAAGAACTCAGAAATAGACTTTCACATCTATGGTCAAGTGATATTTGACAAGGTTTTCAAGCCCTCCCAGCTGGGCTAGAGCAGTCTATTCAACAAATGGTGCTGGGAGAACTGGATATCCATAGCCAAAAGAAAGAAGACCCCTATCTCACACCATATACAAAACTTAACTCAAAATGGATCAAGGACCTAAATATGAAAGTGACAACCATAAAAATTCTAGAAGGAAATGTAATAAAACATCTTCAAGTTCTTGTGGTAGGGGTTAGTTTCTTAAACTTTACACCCAAAGCACAAGCAACAAAAGAAAAAATAGATAAATGGTACCTACTCAATAGTCAACACTTTTTCACCTCAAAGGACTTTGTCAAAAGGGCAAAAATGCGACTGACTCAATGGGAAAAAATATTAGGCAATCACATATCTGAAAGGGTTTAATATCTATGATACACAAAGATATCATACAACTCAACAATAAAAATACAAACAACCTGATTAAAAATAGACAAAAGCATTGAAAAGACAATTGTCCAAAGAAGAAATACAAATGGTGAAAAAACATGTGAAAAAATGTTCAACATCACTAATGACTAGGGAAATAAAAATCAAAACTATAATGCGATATCATTTTACACCTATTAGACTGGCCACTATTAAAATGTCAGAAAACTGTAAATGTTGGAGAGGATGTGGAGAGATAGAAACACTTATTCATTCTTGGTGGGAATGTAGAATGGTACAGCCACTGTGGAGGACTTTTTGACAGCTTCTAAGGAAGTTGAATATAGACTTGCCATGTGACCCAGAAATACCATTACTAGATTAACATCCAGAAGAACTGAGAGCAGAGACATGAATAGACATCTGCACACCAATGTTCATAGTGGCATTATTCATGACTGTCAAAAGTTGGCAACAACCCAGGTGTCCATCAACTGTTGAATGGATAAAAATTGTTTATACACATGATGGAAAATTATGCAACTTTGGGAAGAAATGAAGTTGTGAAGCATATGACAACATGGTTGAACCTGGAGGACATTATGTTGAGGGAAGCAAGCTAGACACCAAAGGACAAATACTGTATAATTGCCCTATTATGAACTAAACATATTGTGTAAACACATGAAATTAACAATTAGAATACAGGTTACCAGAAAATAGAATGAAGAGAACAGAAAGCTGGGGTTTAATCTGTGCAGAATTGATATATCTTTGGAAATGAATAGAAATAGTTAAAGCATATCATGGTGTTTGTAACTAGCAGTGTTATTGTATGGGTATGACAGTGCTTGCAAGGAAAAGTCTAAGGTCATGTATATTATTAGAACAAAGTTAAAAACTGTAACATGGTACTGTAAGTGACAATAAAAACTCATGTAAAACATGAATATGGGTGATATTGCATATATAAGATTGTCTTTACAAAATATAAATACAAATATTCTAGAGAGAAGGAAAAATAATAGCAGCTATGTATGGCAGGGGAAACATAGAGAGATTGAGAGGTGATGTTTTGTTTGTTTATTGTTTATTATTATTATTGGAATAATGAAATTGCTCTAAGAATGATTGAAGTGATGAATGTGTTAATATGTGATTATACTGAATACCATTGATTGTACACTTTGGATGGATTTATGCTTTATTAATATGTACCAATAAAGTTGATTTGTTCAAAAAAACACACACACACGACACCTTTGATGTGAGGGTCTGTTTCTGAGTTCTCAATTCATTTCCATTGGTCAATATGTTATCTTCATGCAGTACCATGCTGTTTTTAACCACTGTAGTTACATAATATGATTTAAAGTCAGGAAGTGAGAGTCCTCCAACTTCAGGCATTTTCAGGGCTAATCGCTGCCCTTTACCCTTCCAAATAAATTTGATGATTGGCTTTTCAAAGTCATAAAAAGGCTGTTTGGATTTATATTAGTCAGTGTATTAGTCAGCCAAAGGGGTGCTGATGTAAAGTACCAGAAATCTGTTGGCTTCTATAAAGGGTATTTATTTTGGGTAAAATCTTAAAGTTACAAGGCCCTAGAGTCCAACTCAAGGTTACTTCCTTACCAAACTCTGTTGCCACGTGTTGAATCAAGATGGAGGGCGATGTCTGTGAGGATTCAGCCTTCCTCTTCCCTCTTAAAGCTCCATGGGCACAGCTTCTTCCAATCTCAGCTGCAGGCTTGCCTAATGTTTGTCTCTCAGGGCTTCTTACCTGCTCTGTTCTTTTCACAAGGTCAGCTGTAAACCATCAGGTGAATGTCTCATCTCTCCCCTGGGCTCCAGTGTCAAAACCAAGTTCTCTCCTCTTCCATGTCTTTTTCTGTGTGTCTACTTCCATGTGAGAGTCTGTTTTATCAGCCTACCAAGGGGGCTGGGACTCAATGCTGAGTCGTACTCTAATGATGTGGTTGAATTAAAGCCCTAATCTTAACAAAA
Source organism: Tolypeutes matacus (assembly GCA_026826555.1). Taxonomy (NCBI): domain Eukaryota; kingdom Metazoa; phylum Chordata; class Mammalia; order Cingulata; family Chlamyphoridae; genus Tolypeutes; species Tolypeutes matacus. The sequence continues at coordinate 2,464,180 of JAKSZT010054512.1, forward strand.
GTTAATCAGCCATCCCAGCTGAATCTAATACAATCAAAGGGTTTTCTCACCCAGAGAAACAAACCAGGAAACATAATCAATATATCATTTTGGAATTCATAAATAATACCAAATGGCCCCAGTCAGGGTTCTCTGGGGAAATAGAACCAACAGGAGATATCTGTAAATAGTATGAATTTTTATAAAATTGTCTCACACAACCTTGGGGATACAAAGTCCAAATTCTATAGACCAGGCTGCAAGCCAGGGAATCCAAGGAAGGTCTTTGGTGCGTTCTCCAGGAGACACTGGTTGTCTGAAATAGACATGGAAATTCTCTCCCTGAATGTTGAAATCACTTCTCCATTTAAGGCCTTCAAACGATTGTATGAGATGTCTCATTACTGATGGCAATCTTCTCAGTTGATTGTAGATGTAAACAACCATCTATGTAATCAAGTCATTGATGATTAAAGTCCAAAAGTGCCCTTGTATTACAATTATCCTAGTGCTTGCTTGTCCAAACAAATGTGTACAATTACCTGACCAAGTTGATACATTAGCCTATTCATAACTGTCTACCCCTTGTTAACTTGAAAGCCATACACACCACCTTAAACAGTACTTAATCACTAAATAAAAACAGACTTTTTTTTTTCACCTAACAATACAGAACTGTCCTATGTACAACCAGAATTGCACTAAATCCCTCCAAAACACGGTGCATGTCATTGGGTAATATATACCCTTAAACCTGACATCCTTAAATCCTACAACATGAAAGTAATACAACTTATGTCATATATTAAGGGGAAAAGATAGGGGAGAAAACAAAGATATTTATTATATGCACATACACAAACATACATGTAACAAAACAAAGAAGAGATATTCATGACATTTACAGTCCACATTTCTGTAACTCTTCACATTTTCGAAGTTTGAATTTAACACTATCTTCTTCCACTATTCATTCTATGTTCCCTTTACCCTCGGCAAGCACCTTAGCTGGCCATTGTTCTTTGCTTGCAGGAGGGATTGACCAAACATTCATTCCTCAAGTTTCTGGACCTTTGTTAGTCCTGCCTGGATTGGGTTGTTGCAGTTTTCCACTGACTTTAATCACAAGACATGGTAGTACTAAGAGACACCCTAGGGGATCTCCTGTATTCCAGTCAAATTCTTCTTTACCTCCATGGTGTAGTTGCAGTCCTATTTCTCTTTGATAGTCAGGATCAATCACCCCAGTGAGTACAGTGATTCCTTTCTTTGCCTGTTGATTCAGAGACACAAGGAAACCAAAGTGGTCAGGTGGCAGTCTTAACTTCCTGTTCAATGTAATCATTGCTGTGTCTCCTGGTGGAAACCCTCCTCCTTTTGGAACTAAAACCTGTAAAACAGCAGAACTTGAGGTTACAGAGACAGGAAGAAAATTTTTTCCTAGTGGAAAGGATAGGAGGGTTTTGCTCTAAAATACTTATAGGAAGATCCTGAGTTGTCATCTTCCTATAAGGGCCTGTCAAAGACTCCAGATGGCATCTCTATTTGCCACTGACTCCAGCACCATTGGATCTGCTGGATCATATAGTCCGAATGGCAGTACAGTTTGCACAGCAGCTTGGGCCTGTTGCAGGGCTTCCTATGTTCCAGTCCCCATTCAAAACTAGCAGCTTTTCTAGTTACACAGTAAATGAGCCAGAATAGCATGCCCAAATGAGTAATATGCTGTCTCTAAAATCCAAAGAAGGCAACTAAGCATTGTGCCTAGTTTTTGGTCATAGGTGGGGCCAGATTCAACAGCTTATCCTTCAATTTGAAGGGATATATCAACATGACACAAACCACTAGACATCTAGAAATTTCACCAAGATGGATGATCCCTGTATTTTTTTTGCATTTATCTCCCAGCCTCTCACACAAATGCCTTGCCAGTAAGTCCAGAGTAGTTGTTACTTCTTGCTCACTAGGTTCAAGCAACCTATCATCAATATAATGGACCAGTGTGATGTCTTGTGGGAAGAAGTGACAATCAAGGTCATTGCGGACAATTTTATAACATAGGGCTAGGGAGTTAATATCCCCCTGAGGTAGGACAGTTAAGGTATATTGTTGGCTTTCACAGCTGATAGCAAACTGATGTTCTTACTAATGGCAATTTAGAAAAAGATATTTGCTAGATCAAGTGTACCAGTACCAGGTGTTTATTTGTTCAAGCAATGATACCACATCTGAACAGCAGCTGGAATTGGAGTCACCAGCTGGCTAATTTTATGATAATCCACTGTCATCCTGCAAGTTCCAGCTGTTTTCTGCACAGACCATATGGGAGAGTTGAATATGGATGTGGTGGCAATCACCACCCCTGTATCCTTCAAGTCCTTGATGGTGGCATTGATCTCTGCAACAGCTCTAGGATTCTGGTATTGCTTTTGATTTACTACTTTTTTAGGTAGGGGCAGTTCTAGTTGCTTCCACTTGGCCTTTCCAACATGATAGCCCTCATTCCACAAGTCTGGGAAATCATGTGGGGATTCATCCAGTTTCTCGCAATGTCAATTCCAATTAGGCATTCTGGAACTGAGACAATAGTCACAGGATGTGTCCAGGAACCCACTGGACCCACTGTGAGATGGACCTGAGCTAAAATTCCATCGATCACCTGATCTCTATAAGCCACTACACTGGCTTATACACAGTGATGTTTTGGGTCCCTTGGAATTAATGTCACTCTTGAGCCAGTGTCTAATTCACCAAATATCTGATAATTTTCTTTTCCCCAGTGCACAGTTACCTGGTAAAAGGCCATAGTTCTCATTTGGGAAGGCTGGGAGGAAGAGTAACAGTATAAATTTTTGATGGTGTAATAGGGTCCTTCCCCAAGTGGACTGGCCTTCCCCTCATTCATGGGGCTCTAGGTCTGTAAACTGTTTTAAGTCTGGAATTGATTAAGGGACCTTGACTCTCTGTTTCTGTAATTCAAGTTATGATTTTGTTGACTAAATCTAGAACTCTTCTGCTTATACAGAACAAGTAAGAAGTTAGTAGAGTGCCCATCTATTTTACATTAAGATACCCCATGATCTATTATTCAATGCCATAGGTCTATGCAATTCACACTATTTTGATTACTGCTTTCAGTCTGCTTTGTATTGTTGTGGCCATGCTCCCCTTGTCTTTGCTGATTAAATGTTGCCACTTGGTTTCTTCTGGTCCAGGATCTGATCAACCCCATAGCGTTTAAGGATCCTAGTTCCATGACAGCAGTTCCACAGTAATAGCTGACCTACATAGAAGAACAACCACAGAGCTCTTCAGGGAAGATGCAGTTAGTCTCACAAATGCATTCCTCACAGTCCTTTTTAAAGGTGTGTCTTTTGGACCTTCCTGGGATGGGTGGCAGGTCTTAGATAGTAAATTCATTCTAACATTCCAAACTCTCTAAGCATTTGGGTCCTCTCATCTACATTATACCAGGGCAATACTGGCATCTTGACCTCAGGCAGTGTTGGCCATCTTTTTAAAATTTTATTTTATTTTACTTTTTATATTTTAAAAGATGCTTAGATTACATAAATGTTACACAAAAATTACAGGGATTCCCATGTTCTCCACCTCCCACACCTCCCATAACATCCCACATAAACATCTTTCATTAGTGTGGCACATCTCCTGCAATTAATATACACATCCTGGGGCTTTGCCACTAAGCATGGACCATAGTTCACATTGTAGACTACACTCTCTCCCACACAGTTCTGCATGGTATATGCTGATGTGAAATGGTTGGCCATCTTTTGATCCATGTTTTAGGCAGCCACATGAACAAATTGTTAAAGCCCTTTCTTATCCCTCGAGCTACAACATTGAATCAAGGGGCCCTGCTTAGTGGGCACATATTAATAAATTCAGCTTGATCCAACTTTATATTCCTTCTACCATTATCCCACACACTTAATATCCATTCCAAAACATATTCCCCTGATTTCTGTCTATATAACTTGGAAAACACATGTAGTTCTTTTGGAGTATAGCATACTGCCTCATGGGTCACACTTTGTTCTTCACCTTTGTGGGCTTTTTGTAACTTTAGTCATAGGTATAGTAGAAAAGAAGGGTGACGAGGGTGGGTATGGAGAAACATTATAAATGTCTTATAAGCCAATAACCTCAGGGCATTCGATGTCAGTTTATCTGGTAAAACAGGATAAATCTTTTCAGTTGACTGTTGGATTACAGATTCTTTTGGGGCAGAATTTATGGTTTCAATGACCTCACTGCCATCATCGTTGACCCATGTGTCTCCATTCTAATCCTCAGGATTCCAGGCCTTTCTAATCAATGCCTTTGCTTTAACAGGAGACACCCTGCAAAGGTTGAAATTTTAGTTTCTATTGTAACTCTGCTAATCACACAATGAGAATCTGGTTTTGGTTTTCAGAGATCTCAAGTCTGTGGTTGCACAAAACCAAATTTTCTTTCAGGGCACACATAGAAACTTTCATATCATTCATGTGGCACTTAAGTTTGCAAATTTGAAGACTTCAGCTCATCCCTTCCTTTTTGACTGTATCCAGCTGATTTAGGAACAGCCTGTCAATATCTTTGTACCTTTTAATTCCAAAAACTCTGTTAAAGTGTTAAAAACACTCTCACCCATATCCTTGTCTCTTATAATTATGGAAGTAGACATATCTAGGGGTGATATTTTGCATATCTTTATTGCTAACTCATGTCATGGACTGTTAGTGGCCTCTTGATTATTGGAAACAGAGTCATTAGTGCCCTTGAATCTAGTAGAGTGTCAATTTGCAAAAATACCAGACACAATTCAGAAATTAGATTTTAGAAATTCTGTTTCTCAAGAACCACACCCGAGACCAAACTGTACTATTCATGGTTCTCTAGGGAAACAGAACCAAAAGTAGGTATCTGTAAATAGCATGAGATTTTTATAAAGTTGTGTCATTCAACCATGGGGATGCACAAGTCCGGATTCTGTAAGGCAGGAGAAGGATCCATGAGAACTTGAAAACAATATATATCCAGATATTTGGGGGTGTAATGCTCTATAAATCTCTCTTAGGTCTAGTTCATTTATCATGTTATTCACACTCTCTGTTTCCTTTTTTATCCTCTGTTCAGATGTTTGATCCAATGTTGAGAGTGGTGTATTGAAGTCTCTAACTATTATTGGAGAGATGTCTCTTTTTCTTTTTAGTTTTGCCAGTGTGTGCTTCATGTATCTTGGGGCAGCCAGGATAGATGCATAAATATTTATTATACTTATTTCTTCCTGGAGAATTGTCCTTTTTATTAATATCTAATAACTTCATCACTTATAAGATTTGCATTTAAAATTTATTTTGTCCAATATTAGTATTGCTATTCCAAATATTTCTTGGTTGCTATTTGCATGGAATATCTTTTCCCAACATTTCATTTTTAAACTGATTGTATCTTTATACCTGAGGTGAGTCTCTTATAGACATCACAGAGATGGCTCTTTTTTTCTTATCCTTCTGTCAATCTATATCTTTTGATTGTGGGGTTAAATCCATTAACATTCAATGTTATTACTGTAAATGCAGTACTTACTTCATCTATTTTCTCTTTTGGCTTTCGAGTGTCATTTCTTTTTATTGCCTGTCTTTTTGCCCTTTAACTTACTCTTATTTATTATTTCCTGTCTTTTTACCATTTAAGTTACTCTTATGAATAATCTTCATTTTGACACTCTTCTCAAAGTCTCTCACTCTTGCCTCTTCTTTTCAGGCTGTAGCATTTTTTAAAAAAACCATCTCTTGTAAATCTGGTCTTTTTGTAACATACTCTCATTTTTTTGTTTATCTGTGAAGACTTTAAAATCACCCTCATTTTTTTTTTCACCCTCATTTTTGAATGCTATTGTTATTTGTGTATTTCATAAGGGTTGGGAAGTTTTTGGTCATTATTTCCCCAAATATTCTTTCTGATATTTTTCCATTCTCTTCTCCTTCTGGGACACTGATACCACGTATGTTTATGTGTTTCATGTTGTCATTCAATTCCCTGAAACGTGGCTTCATTTTTTCCATTATTTTCACTTTCTGTTCTCCTGTCTTTTCATGTTCAGATGCTCCAACCTCCAATTCACTAATTAATCCTCCACTAATCCTAATCTATACCCATATGCTGCTAGTGTATTTTTCACCTCACCCATTGTGTCTTTTATTCCCATTAGTTCCATTACTTTACTTTGCAGTCTTTCAAATTGTTCTTTATCATCATTCAGTTTCTTATTAATATCCTTTATATCTTTAGTCCTATTTTCCTTCAACTCTTTGAAGGAAGAGTGGATTAAGGATATTTGTGTGATTATCATTGATAGTTGTTTTAAACACTGTTTCTTATTAAGATTTTTAGTTTGTTCCTTTATCTGGGACATCTTTTCTTGTTTCATAATATGGCTTGTAATTTTTCTGATGATTGGACATCTGAATATGTTGGTAACTTTACTCTGATGTCCAATTTCTTTCTTTTGCCTAGTGGTTTTGTTTCATGGCTTCTCTATGATTTTTGGTTGAACTTATTCTAAGTTTTTAAAATTGTCTAGCTTAAGTTATCAAAATATGGCTAAGGACTCACTAATGCCACTCAGAACCATTCCAAGCAGTCTGGGATGGGAGATTCCAGTGTTTTATTCTCCTTGCAGTTTCTCAGCTGGCCAGCAGAAGGCACTCATTGGTGAATCCTTCTATGGAGGTGTGTCTCTTAACCTCCACTTATCCATGACTCTGGTTTTGCCAGAGACAAGTTTCAAAGTGGTCTCTGCTAGAAAAACTCATTGAAGAGAAAGCACTCTCCACCTCCCATGGCACCCAACCTCTTCCCCGGAGGAAGATGTCTGTTCCCCTCTCAGTTGGCTGCAGCAAGCCATAGGTTTCATCCAGGCTGTTAGGTCTTGAGGGTGGAGGATTGATGCCATTCTTGGCCCGGGGGTGAATAACAATGTTTTTTTAAAATTTTGCCTGTCTATTTCTCTATCCCTTTCCCTTCTGGAGGATGTGCAGCACTCTCCTGGTCTGCAGATACCCAAAGTAGCTCCCTTGGCAGTTTTTGCCCTTCCTCCATTGTTTTTGTGAGAGTTGAGCACTGGCTATATACTTTGAGGTCCTCTTCCCAGAAATCTCTTACTTCTTATACAGAAATGCCCTTACTTCTTATACCTTCTTATACCTTTATTTTAACTTTGATTTAGGAAAAAGAAAAAATAAAATCTACTGCACTGCAAAATATAGGCCAAGTTCTTTATATTGCAACACTTCATTTGATTCTCACAACTAATGCCATATGTACTATTATTACCCCATTCTACAGATAAGGAAAGTAAGGCACAAAGAGATTATGAATTTTTCAAGCAGCAATGGAGCTTTTAAGTGGCAAAACTGGGATTTGACTCAGTTGTATCTGACTCCAGATCCCCTAATATATCACCTCTGAATAAGACTATTGGATGTGGGGTTGTGAGTGCAAAAGTACAACTAATTAATTATTAACTGTCTTTTATATACTAGGTTCTTTTCCTGTACTGGATTTGCAGATTGCCTGTGAGGGGTCTTTTTCAACCCAGAAATTATTTTGTCACTTATTAAAAACACATGTATGATGATATAAACACCAAATGCTTAAAGACTTTTTATAAATATAGCATTAATAATATACAGTGTTTTGCCTCAAACCTACCATATTAGAAATTGCCTAATACAGTGGAAATAAATTTATTTTGGAGTCACCAGTCAAGTGACTGGCATATAAAAAATATCTGTGAAGTACTTTGTGAGCCATTGCACTAGACTGAATTCTATGAGAGCATAGATTAAGATTGTATTCTACTTTATATCTCCAATACCAAATACAGGACCTATGACAGAATGGAAAGTATTGGATGTCCAGGGAATGCAGTCTCTGATCAACCACTTAACATTTGTTTAACCTTGTCCAGTTGTATCCCCTGAATCTCATTTTTATTATTTCTGAAATATAGTTAGATGTTGGGTAATTATAAAATTACATAATGATAAAGTTATTTCCCTTATGAAGCTTGCCATCTAATGTATGGAAGACAGATACATAGCAGTGTTTATTCTATCTTGCTCACAGAATTGATGTGAAAGTCAAATGAGATGCTCTAAGTTTTTTTATATTAAAAAAATACCCTAAAGTTATTAGCATTATAATTGTGAAAATGTATGATCATTGTATCTCTATTGTTCTTGGATTTATATTATTGGTTAGAGTTTCTATGAAATATTATTATGAGATGCCCACACATATAAAGTTTTACACTTCTATTAGTCTGGATTATTTTGGCTGCAAGAAATCCTACTCCAACTAACTTAATAGGGGAAATTGGTGTATTAAAAACATCACAGAAGGAACACAACTGTGGAAAGCGAGGATCACTGGTGTGGGCTGTCAGTGATGGTGGGATGTGTGGGGAGGGGTGCACCTGAGGCATGCTTTTAAGGCATATGAATATGTTCAAGTGTTCACAGGGAGTTGTCTTGGTGGGTGGAGACCCACACAATAACTGAAATAATATTGAATTTCCATCCTGGGGAGTCCTGTTACATTCTCTAATAGAATGGCAAGAATCCCCTGAATACATGGGCAGTGCCTATTGAAGGAAAACAGACCATTACACCAGGCCCTTGATATTGATGATTGTACTTATGAATCTTTTCTTATGAAATTGAAACTTAGTCTAGTCTTATATATTGTCTAAGAGTTACCTCCTGAAAGCCTCCTCGTTTCTCAAATGTGGCCTTTCTCTAAGCCAAACTCAGCATATAAATACACTACCCTCCCTCTGGCATGGGACATGAACCCCACATTGATCCTCCCTTGTACCTAGTGATTGTTACCAAGTGCCAACAAGCAATGCATCTGGAAAAAGACATTGACCAAAAGGGGGAAATATTAAATACAAATGAGTTTTTATGGCTAAGAGATTTCAAAGTGAATCAAGAGGTCATTCCAGAGGTCACATGTATGCGTGTCTCAGCAGGATCTCATTGACTGACACAGTGCCTGAAACAGTGGGCCTTCTGAGGGTTCTAGAGATATATAGACTAAGCAGGGCAGACAAGCTCAGGAATTCAGCACTTGTCAGTGACCTTACTTTGGAATTTATGCCCTTCAGTGTAACAGAGTTAGATTCATTTATAGTTTCCCTACACAAGGTTCTTTATCCCTTTTATTTGAACCTATAATTAGCACTATATGTATTAAATATATGCCCCAGAGACTTAAATCTTTGGTTTGTTCATGTGAGGATTGAGCCCTGAATCTCAGCAGAGTTGCAACACCTACTTTCTAGTTCATTGGGCTCACCCAGGACAGCTAACAAGGAGATGATGATGGACAACACCCATCCCAAGGACCAGAGAGTGTCTGCAACTGCAAGCAAGACAGTTACATTCACCTGAGCCATGAGATCTAAGCCCCCTCTCAATTAGAACCTGAATGGGCATCACCATCCTCAAATCCACAAGATTGGGGGATGAACAACGGATTAAAGCAGACATATAATTATTCTATTTTAGACTTATTAGTATTTTAGCAATGGAAGAACTTTTATCATTTATATAGAGGCAATGGCCACCAGAGGTTCTGAGAAGAGGGAGAGGGAAGAACAGATGTAACATGGGGGCATTTTCTTGAAATTGGAATTGTCCTGTATTACATTTCAATAACAAATACAAACCATTATACATTTTGTCATAACCTATAAAATTGTGCAGGGCAGAGTGTAAACTATAATGTAAACTATAGTCCACGGATAGTAGCAATGCTTCAATATGTGTTCATAAATTGTAACAAATGTACCACACTAATAAAAGATGTTGTTAATGTAGGAAAGTGTGGGAAGGGGAGGAGGTGGGACAAATGGGAATCACCTAAATTTTTAATATAAGAGTAATGTAATCTAAAGCTTCTTAAAAATAATAAAAACATATTAGGTTAGCTCTCAGAATCAGAAAGGAAGGAAGGAAGGAAGGAAGGAAGGAAAGAAGGAAGGAAGGAAGGCTGGCAGGAAGGAAGGAAGGAAGGAAGGAAGGAAGGAAGGAAGGAAGGAAGGAAGGAAGGAAGACATAGAAAGAAAGAAAGGATGGATGGAAGGAAGGAAGGAAGGAAGGGAGGGAGGGAGGGAGGGAGGGAGGGAGGGAGGGAGGGAGGGAGGGAGGGAGGGAGAGAACACAAGTAGGATCAGGGCAGATCTAACGATCTAAAGAATGAAAACTAGGTTCACAATGCCATGGGTCTATTTTCCTTTTGCCCATACTGCATTTCTTCATCCACTATCCTTCACTGGCTTCTTTGGGCATTAGTTTCAACTTCTCAGGCTTCTCTATTTGGTGGCAAACATGGCCTCTGGGACCACTAGAATCATAACTTTACAGTTACTTGATATCCTTACAGTTCCTTGACTAGAGGGAAAAGAGACACCTCCTCATCACTTCTATGTGAAAAATTCTGAAGAAGGACACTGATTGGTCTTGTTTAGATGGCATACTCCTCTCAGGGCCAATCACTGGTGTCATAAACCTGGACTACTTTGATGGTTTCAGCCTGGGTCATATGTTCACCACTTTTTATAAGAAATGGGGCTGGGAAAATATCATGAGAAGGCAAAAGTAATAACTACCACAATAACAGAGCTCTATTTGCTTAGTAGTATTATCTGTCAAGCACATAGATTTCTTTATAAGATGGCTAAGATATATAAGATATATAATGGCTTGTATCCTTCATTGCAATGTCATTCAGAAAAATTCCAATGTGCCAAAAATAACCCATGTTTCATCTATTTTTCCCTCTCCCTCCCCTCAGAACCTCTGGTGACCTCTATCTTCATATCAGTGTTACAAGTTTTTCTGTTACCACATGATAATATCTACAACAACAGTAAATCTTCTTTAGTCCATGGTTACACCCCCTTTTTATGCTTGTTAATTCCTTAAATTTGAGCAATCTGGGATTGTGTCCATGCTGACTACTTCAGATTGAGAAAGGGCTTAGATATTATGGGGCAGATGGAAGGAACAGCTTTGTTTGCTATTGTAGACAATCCTTGCTTTTTTGGATGGGACTTCTCCATCACTATCATTTTGTTAATTTTGCTGGGCAAGTCCAAAGGACTGGGGAGTACATGTTGGCTACAAATCTCCTGAGATTCAGGGCTCAACTGGAATATGAGAAGACCAAAAATTTAAGTCTCTAAGACATATATTTAATATGTTTATTGATAATTATAGGTTCAAATAAAAGGTATAGAAAAATCATGGTTTGGGAAATTATAAATGAATCTAACTTTGTTATATTAGAGAAATAGATTGTCATATATTCCCAAATAGGGCCTACTAAGGGGTTGTTGATTTCATGAGGCTGTGTGCCTTGCCTGTAATGTCTGGATGTACCTAGAGCTCTCAGAAACACTTTTGGTTTGAGGTTTGTTTACTATGGCAGTTAGTTAGATCTACCTGAGACTTGCATGAGTATAACCTCTAGAATGACCTCTCAACTCACTTTGAAATTTCTTAGCTGTAACAACATTTTTGCATTTAATATTTTCCCCTTTTGGACAAGGTTTTTTCCAAATGCATCACAGGTTGGTGCTTGGTAATAATTCCTTGGTGCCAGGGAGGCTCTTACCTTGGTGTAATGTCCCACATTGGAGGAAAAGTAGTGAGTTTATTTGTAGAGTTTGTCTTAAAGAAAGGCCAGATTTGAGTAACATGGAGGCTTTTAGGAGGTAACTCTTAGGCAGCAAATATAATCAGGCTAAGTTTCATTTTTACAGGAATACGGTTCATAAGTACAAGAATTAATATCGAGAGCTTGGCATTGTGGCTTATCTTTTATTAGGCACTGCCTTTATATTCAGGAGAGTTTTGCCATTTTATTTGAGAACATTTGGTAAGTGTGAAAGGGGATGAAAGGGCCAGGTTTGGGCCAATAATGATGCTAGAAGGAAGGTTAGAGGATAAAACAGGTGACTGTATAACTCAGTGAAACCTGGGGTGCCTGAGAATTTGGTTAAGAATACAATTATAAGAATATTCCCTCAGGATCTATGACAGAGATATATCACCAGTACAGGGTGTTGATAGTGAGAGGATATATGGTGAAAAATGCACCTAAAGAATTCCTCTATGGGATAGAATCGATATTTCTTGCAGAACAATTTTTCTAAAAAGATTTATGTCACCATACAAATCATTTTCCTGTAAGGCTGATTTTAATTTTAAATCTAAATTTATATGATCGCATGTTTTGCTCTCTTTAATTCCCTGAGGCCTTATTCAAATTTTTCCATTCTTTTCTTCATTTTTTTTTTGTATGTTTGCATTGGGAAGCCATGTCTTCAAGCTCACCAATCTTATCTTCTACCTCTTCAAATCTGCTGTTATATGATTCCAGGGTATTTTTAATTTCATTTATTGTGCTTTTCATTCCCATAAGAGCTGCTATTTTTCTATGTATGCTTTCAAATTCTTCTTTGTGCTCATCCAAAGTCTTCTTAATGACCTTAATCTCTTTAGCTATTGCATTGAACTTATTAAGATTTGTTTGAACATCTATGATTAGTTGTCTCAACTTCTTTATGTCATCTGGAAGCTTATCTTGCTCTTTTAACTGGGTCATATCTTTCTGTTTCTTGGTAAGGATTGTAATTTTTTGTTGGAGACTGACTTACCAGATGTATTTATTCTGGGTGCAGTTTCTCTTTTTAATTTAAGGATTTCTTGCCCTTTCTCCCTTGCTGGTTGTGTAGTAGGAGCCAAGGATGTAGTTGGTGCTGTAAGCTGTTGAGGCTTAAGCTGCCTGCATTGCCCCAGGGACCAATGAAGCTTCTCCCAACTTTCCCCTTTGCCAGGGGTACAGACAGAGCCAAAACCTTTTGTAATAATGCAAGTATTGCACATCTAGACTACAGTTTCCCAGAGAGACTGATGAAGCTTCACACCCCTCCCTCCCCTGCCTGGGGTGGGGATGGAACTGCAGGTGTGGGAAGCAATCTATGCTACGTGTGTCCAAAATGACTGCAGTTGCCCTGGTAGACTTGTACTATTCAATCTGTGCCAGCGAATGTACCTGCAGTTATCCAGAGAGGCTGGTGCAGGTGTTGCCAGCATCCTCCCTGCCAGAGGTGGGACTGAAGCCTAGGCTAGAGCTGCAGTCTGATCTGGGTAGAAAGAAGCTGGTCCCTACTGTGACTGTGATTTTCAATCAGGCAGCCTTCCCCTCATGCCAGGAGCAGAGTCAAAATGGCAGCTACCAGCCTCTTTCCAAATTGGACAGGTTCAAACTTTAGCTGTTCTTAGGATTATACTTTAGCCCACTGAATTTGATAATCAATAGCTGAAGTACTCATCTGTTTCTTCCTCCCCCATTTTTTGGAAGTGGAGCTTCCAATTCCATCCATGAAATAGCTCCCGAGGTCCTTCCATTCTTTCAAGGATGTTGCAGGATGCTCTTCTGGTCTCCTGGAGCCCCCAAACAGGTGCTTTACATAGCTCTGGGTGATTACCAACTGCTCTGTATTATGAGCTGACTCTAGGAGTTCCTTACTCTGCTGCCATCTTGCTGGTTTTCTGGCGTTTATGCTTTGATAATTCACTAACAAAGTTTTTTACTTGAGCTCTGTCAGTTCTTTCTGGCAGAGTTAATATTTGTGCAGATGCCAGCACTGCCCCCAGGTGGAACCCCACCTCTTCCCCTGGTTGTGGTTGCTGCTGCCACCACAGCTGCTTCTGCCTAGGTCTTGACCTCAGTGACTCCCTTGGGACCCTACAGGACCCTTAACTGCCTCAAACCAGCATCGATGCACTTCTTTTCTGAGAAAGACCCCTGTTTTACTCCACAGGTCTTGTTTTTATAAAGCCTGCCCTGCTTGCAAGACAAGTTCACCTCAGAAAACAGGTGCCTGTTTATTCTCTGTAGAAAAGGTACTTGCTCAACATTGAAAGAAAAAATAGATAAACGGGACCTCTACTCAAAATTAAATACATTTGTGTTTCCAGTGACTTTGTCAGGATAGTAAAAAAGGCTGCTTACTCAAGGGGAGAAAATATTGATATCTGATAAGGATATGATTTCCATGATATATAAAGAGATCATACAATTCAATAATAGACAAGTAAACCAATTTAAAATGGTCAAAATACTTCAATAGACATTTTTCCAAAGAAGACACATATAGGCCTTAAAAACACATGAAAAGATGTCCATCACTAGCTCATAGGGAAATGCAAATCAAAACTACAATGAGATACCATTTTAAACCTTATAGAATAGCCATTACTTGAAAAACAGAAAACTACAAGTGTCGGAGAGGATGTGGAGAAATGGGAACACTCCTTCACTGTTGATGGGAAAGCAGAATGGTGCAGCCTTTGTGAAAGTCAGTTTGTTGGTTTTTCAGAAAGCTCAGTATAGAACTCCTGCATGATCTGGCTATCACGCTATTAGGAACATACTCAGAAGACCTGAAAACAGGAAGACAAACTAGCATTTGCACACCGGTTTTCATAGTTGTATTACTCACAATTGCCAAAAGATAGAAGCAACCCAAGTGTCCATCAACTGATAATGGATAAACAAAATGTGGTATATGCATATGATGAAATACTATTCAGCTGTAGGAAGAAATGAAGTTAGGATGCATATAACAACATGGAAGAGCCTGGAGGACATTTTGTTGAGTGAAATAATCTGGACACAAAAAGACAAATATTGTGTGGGCTCACTAATATGAATTATATACAACGAATAAACTCATGGAGTTTAACTTAGAGTATAGGTTACTAGGAGATAGAATAAGGTATTAGAAGGGGGTGCCGATGTTTAATGTCTGCAGAAAATTTAATAAGATTGGTTTAAATGTTTGGAAATAGATAGATATGATGATAACACATTATAGTGAGTATAATGATCAGCACTGATGTATAGATGTGATAGTAACTGAAAGGGTAGGCTAGGGTTGTAATTGTCAATAGAATGAAAGCTAGAAGATAAACCTGGGTCTGTATAACATATTGAAGATGGTGGTGGATAGATTACTAAGAAATATGGTTAATAGTACAAATACAAAAATGTTAAACCAGAAAGAATGTATGTCACTATTTCAAGGTGTTAAAAATAAGGTACTATATGGTAAAAATACAACTAATGGAATTTATGGTCTATAGTTAACAGTAATACTGTAATATTTTGTCATCAGTTGCAATGAAGGGACTATAATATTTAAATATTTTTTCCTCAATTGTAACAAAAGTTCCACATTGGTGCAAAGTTTCAACAATAGGGAAGTATAAGAGAGCATTGTATTTTTTTGCGTGACTTTTCTGTATTCCTATACCTTTTCTAAGTTAAATACAAAAACAAAACATGGGACTGTATAACACAGAGAACACTGTTGCGGACAATGATTCTAGTTAAAAGTACAAATAGAAGAATGTTCTTTCATGAACTAGAACCATTGTATGTGACTATTACAAAGTGTTAAAAATAGGATGGTATGTGGGGAAATATGACTAATGATGTAGGAAAAGTAATATTTTAATATTCTTTACATCAATTGTACCAAAGTTACTACTCCAATGCTAAATATCAATAATACAGGGGGATAGGGGTATGGAGTTTACTTTTTGGGGTAATGAATATGTTCTGAAATAGTTTGTGGTAATGAATCCCCAACTCGGTGTTTATGAGAGCTATTGATCGACACTCTGCATGGATTGTTTGATGTGTGAATATATTTCACTAAAACTACTTAATTAAGAAGGTAGTTAAACAAAAGTGCTTAACAAATATTGAAAACTGATATGAATAAATCCTTCCTGATTTAAGTTTTACCTATACACATACACACATGGACAACTTTGACATCATGTAGATTCTATCATTTTAGACCTGATCATCCACTCTAATCCTTCTGGTATCCTAAACTTCAGCCATGGGTCCTTTATCACAGTGGCTCATAAACATTTTTAATATGTTCCACTGAAAGAAACACATTTTATACCAGTACCCATTGTGTACACAAATACCATATTCCTGAAACAAAAATATCATTAAATAATAATTATCTTTACTGTCTGTGATGCATACTTTTTTTAACAAATCATATTTATTGATATTATTAATAAAGCATAAATCCATCTAAAGTGTACAATCAATAGTATTTGGTATAATCACATAGTTGTGCATTCATAACTTCAATCATTATGAGAATATTTTCATTATTCCAATAATAATAATAATAATAAACCCCAAACAGATGAAGAAACAAACAATAAAAAACTCACTACCTCTCAATCTCCTTATACTTCCCCTGTTGCACATAGCTGCTATTGTTTCTCTAGTTTATTTGTATTTATATTTTGTAAAAACAGTCTTATATATGCAATATTACCCATATTCATATTTCACATGAGGTTTCACTATGTTATACAGTCCCATGTTACTTTTTTTCTTTTCTTCTAGTAATATACCTGACCTTAGAATTGCCCTTTCAATCAATGTCATACATATATAATAACTCTGTTAGTTACAAACACTATGATGGCTTTCACCATTCCTACTCATTTCCAAAGTTTTACAAAACAACTATTGTACCAATTCTGAACAGATTAACCTCAGCTTTCCATTGTCTATCCTCATTTTATGTTCTGGTGTTTCCAATGACTTTGTCAAGGAAGTAAAAAGGCAGCCTACTCAAGGAAAGAAAATATTTTCTGGGGACCTATAATCTAATTATTAACTCCACGAATTAGCAAAATATATTTAGTTGATAATAGCACAATCATACAGTATTTGTCCTCTTGTGTCTGGATTGCTTCACCCAACATAATGTCTTCCAGGTTCATCCATGTTGTCATATGCTTCATAACTTCATTTCTTCTCAAAGCTGCATAATTTTCCATTGTGCGTATACATCACAGTTTGTTTATTCATTCATCAGTTGAGGACACCTGCGTTGTTTACATCTTTTGGCAATTGTGAATAATGCCGCTATGAACATCAGAGTGCAGATATCTCTTCGTGTCACTGCTCTCAGTTCTTCTGGGTATATACCTAGTAATGGAATTGTTGGGTCACATAGCAAGTCTATATTCAATTTACTTAGGAACTGCCAAACAGTCCTCCACAATGGCTCTGCCATTCTTCATTCCCACTGTGGCAGTTTGATGTAATTTTGAATTCCAAAAATATAATTGGATCATGCTTATAAACTGATCTGTTAATCTGGGCATGATTAGGTTAGGATTAGGGCGTTGAGCCCCACCCCTTGGTGGGTGGGGAATTGAATATAAAAGGCAAGGCAAAGGACAGTTGAGGTAGTCTTTTGCGAAGCAGTTTTGATGTTGGAAAGAAGGCCCCAGGGAAAGAGAAGCAAGCCGTTCGCCTGATGGTCTGCAGCTGACGTCGTGGAGGAAACAGGAGCTAAGCCCAGAGAGAAACGCAGCCCCGGGAAGAGAGGAACCCCAGAAGCCTGAACCCTGGCAAATGCCGGCAGCTGTCTTGCTCTAACACATGGCAATGGACTGTGGTGAGAGAAGAAACTTAATGCTTTATGGCCTGGTATCTGTGGACTTATACCCCAAATAAATACCCTTTATAAAGACCAACCCATTTTTGGTATTTCACATTAGCACCCCTTTGGCTGACTAATACACCCACCAACAGTGAATAAGTGTGCCCAGTCTCCACATCCTCTCCAACACTTATAGTTTTCCAACTTTTAAATAGTAGTCATTCTAATAGGTGAGAAATGATATCTCATTGTAGTTTTGATTTGCATTTCCCTAATCGCTAGTGATGTTAAACATTTCTTCATGTGCATTTTTGCCATTTGTATTTCTTCTTTAAACAGTTGTCTTTTCAAGTCTTTTGTCCATTGTTTTTTTTTAACTTTATTTTGTACATTTAATAATTGAAAACAGAAGCAATTAAAAACTAAAAAGTAAACACAGATGAATAAATATATACATTTCTCAATTAAATGTAATGTATACATGTAAATTTTTTTTGTTGTTTAGTTTTTTGTTTGTTTTTTTTGTTTTTTTGTGTGTGTGAATCAAACAATATATTACACAATATATTTGGTTCATAGTAACACATTAATACAGTATTTGTCCTTTTGTGTCTGGCTTGCTTCACTCAACAGATGTCCATTGTTTAATTGGGTACTTTGTCTTTTTATTGTTGAGTTGTAATATCTCTTTTTATATCATGGATATTAAACCCTTATTGGATATACAATTTTAAAATATTTTCTTCATTGAGTCGGCTACCTTTTCACCCTTTGATAAATCCTTTGAGGTGCAGAAGTATTTAAATTTGTAGAGGTCTTGTTTACCTATTTTTTTCTTTTGTTGTTCATACTTTGGTGGTAAGGTTTAAAAAACTACTGCCTACCACAAGATCTTGAAGTTTTTGCCCTACGTTTTCTTCTAGGAGTTTTATGGTTGTCACTTTTATATATAGGTCTTTGATCCATTTTGAATTAATTTTTGTATCAAGTATGAGATAGGGGTCCACTTTCTTTCTTTTGGATATGACTATCCAGTTTTCTCAGCACCATTTTTTGAATAGACTCTTATGGTCCAGCTGGGGGGGGGGCTTTTAGTTTTTCTGCCTCACAAAATTATGAGAAAGTGTTTTGTATAATTTCAACCTTTTAAAATTTATTGAGAATGTCTTGTGACCCATCATATGGTCTATCTTGAAGAAATGTCCATGAACACTTGAAAAGAATGTATAGCCTCTTGTTTTGTGGTACAGTGCTCTGTTAGATCTAGTTTTTTATCACATTATTCATTTCCCTGTTTATTTATCCTCTGCCAGATGTTCTATCCAACAATGAGAGTGGTGTATTGAAGTCTCCAACTATTATTGTCTTCTTTCAGTTTTACCAGTTTGTGCCTCATGTATCTTCGGGCACTCAGGTTAGTCGCATAAATATTTAGTATACTTACTTCTTCTTAGTGAATTGCTCCTTTTATTAATCTGTAGTGACAATCTTCATCCCTTATAACAGTTTTACATTTAAAAATTATTTTGTCAGATGTTAGTATTGCTACTTCAGCTCCTTTTTGGCTACTATTCACATGGGATATGTTTTTTCATCCTTTCACTTTCAACCTGATGTGTCCTTACATCTTAGGTGAGTTTCTTGTAGACAGCATATAGATGGATCAAATTTTTAAAATACTTTCTATCATTCTGTGGCTTTGTTTGGTGAGTTTAAGCCATTAACATTCAATATTATTACTGTAAAGGCATTTCTTACTTCATCCATTTGGTCCTTTGATTTTCCACTGTCATAGCTTACTATTATCTGTCTTTTTACTCTTTACTTTGCCCTTCCTTCTAATCTTCATTTCTACTCTTCTCCAAGTCTCTCATCCTTTTTTTTTTTTTTCCTTTCATGCTGCAGCACTCCCATTTAGCATCTCTTGTAATTCTGGTCTTTAGATAGCATAGTCTCTCAGGCTTGTTTGTCTGTGAAGGCTTTAAACTCCCCCTCATTTGTGAAGGATAGTTTTACTGGATATAGAATTCTTACCTGGCAATTTTTCTCTTTCAGTACCTTAAATATCTCATACCACTTTTTTCTTGTCTCCATGGTTTCTGATAAGAGTTTGGCACAAACTTATTGACGTTCCCTTGTACGTGATGCTTTGCTTTTCTCTTGTTGCTTTTAGAATCTTCTTTTTATTTCTGATATTTGCCATTCAGAATAGCAGGTGTTTGGGGGCATGTATATTCAGATTTATTCTGTTTGGGGTACGCTGTCCTTCTTCAATATTGATATTTATGTTTTTCATAAAGGATGGGAAGTTTTTGGTCATTTTTCCTCAAATATTCTTGCCGTCCCTTTTTCATTCTCTTCTCCTCTGGGACATCAATAACTTGTATGTTTCTGCATTTTGCATTGTCATTCAATTCCTTGAGATTCTGTTCCATTTTTTTCCATTCTTTTTTCTTTCAGTTCTCTTGTCTTTTCCAGTTAGAATGTTCTTTCCTTGAAATCAATAATTCTGATTTGAACAATTCACATATGCTGTTTTTTCATTTTATTTTTAATCTCATCCATCACGTCCTTTATTCCCATAAGGTCTGTTGCTTTCCTTTGCAGACTTTCAAATAGTTCTTTATCCTCACCCAGTGTCTTCTTAATATCCTTTATCTCTTTAGAATCCTTCAATTTTTAAAATTGATTTAGGAGATTTGCATGATTATCATGATAAGTTGTATTAAATCCTGTATTTCTTTGCAATATTTGGTTTGTTCCTTTGGCTGGGAAATCTCATCCCATTTCCTAGTATGGCTTGTAATGTTTTGCTTATGTCTAGGCACCTGAATATGTTGGTGAATTTACTGTCTGATAGTCAATGTCTCTGTCTTGCTTAGTGTTTTTTTTCTTTTTCATAGCTCTTCTTTTATTTTTGGTTCAACTTATTCTAAGTCTTAAAATTGCCCAGATTAAGTTATCAATATCAGGCCATGGACTCACTAATAAGGCACAGATTTTCTCCCAGATTGCTTAAGCAAGACTTAAAGGCGGTTTTTCTACATGCAAGTTCCTGACCGGCAAGCAGATGGCACTCATCATTGCCCCTTTCCACAGTGGTGTTTCCTTCAATCTCCACTTTCCTGTGTTTCAGGTCTGTCCAGAGCTGACACTCAAAGTAGCTCTGGTGGCCTAATTCACTGAAGAGAAGCTCTCAGACTCACTCTCCCTCTTCACTTGTAATGGTTGACAAGGAGGAAGAAGTCTGTTCCCCTCTCAGTCAGTTGTAGTGAACCAGGGGGTTTATACAGGCTTAATGTCTTGAGGGTGTGGGATGGGAGTCTTTCCTGTCCACTACAGTGCTTGGTAACTCACTTTTGTTGTTTCAGGTTCTTTGCCTTTCTGTCTCTCACCCTCTTGGGTGTTGCACAGCACTATCCTGGTCCACTGACTCTCAAAACAGATCCCTTGGACAGCTTTTGGCCATCTTTCTGTTCTTTTTGTGAGACAGCCTACTCCAACACCATCTTCCCAAAACTCGTTGATGCACTCTTTTCCTTTTGAAAATGCCTTGTCTCTACCCACTAAAGCAATG
The DNA here is from genome assembly GCA_026826555.1 of Tolypeutes matacus. Lineage (NCBI taxonomy): Eukaryota > Metazoa > Chordata > Mammalia > Cingulata > Chlamyphoridae > Tolypeutes > Tolypeutes matacus. The sequence continues at coordinate 2,485,317 of JAKSZT010054512.1, forward strand.
CAATTTCTTTGAAAGATCACCATGTCACCCTGGTTTGTCTGCAACTTTCTTGGTATTAACACTGTCAGTCCTTAGTCCGAGGGATGACTTTAATTCCAGGCAATTCAAGGCTATTGGTCATTCTAACTCTATGGCTTCTTCTCTGCTTATAAGTCCCCTTTCCTGCCTTGCCTTTTCAAAATTAAGCTTGAAGTCTTGCCTAAGCAGTCCATGTCCTCTGTGAAAACTTTTCTGACACTCCCAGGTAGAGATTAAGTGCTCCTTCCTCTGTGCTGCAACAGAAATCTCTGGGTATGTTTTTACAGAATTCACCACTTTGTTTTGTAATTGTCTGTTTTCCTGGTTCTTTCTTCCATTAGACTAGAGATCTTTAGGGCAGGAACTGAATTCTTTTCACCTGTATTTTCTTAGGTCTTGTCACAGTGCTGGATACATAATAAGTAGTCACTGTATACTTGTTGAAAAGATGAATGCTCTAAAGCTGTTCTTTGCCATGAGTTATGTAAAGGTGAACTAACCACAAATGATCAATAATCCTTCACTTTGTTGGGAAATCAAATTGGAGAGTTGCAGCTTCTTCTAGAAACTCTAGGCAGATCGACAAATAGTCTCAAAGTTGCAGATGAGAAGCAATTAATTCCTCACTTATTAGATTTCTTATTTCACACTAGCTTTATTTTGCTTAGTCGGATGTGCTTTTTAAAAAAACTGGATACCAAAAATCCTTTTGGTTCAGCAAAAAAATTACTTTTTTTTGTTTTTTTTTCTCTTTTTTTTATTTTTTATTTTTTTTAAATTATGGGTAAAAATCAAAATTCTCACAATACATACAAACATTTGCAAAATGATATATAAATATATATGCATATATGTGTATTTGCTTACAAAAATGTTATTTATATATATATATATACACATATATTTTAAGAGGTGCTTAGATTACCCAAAATATTACACGGAACCCACGGGGATTCCCATGTTGCCCACCTCCCACACCTCCCA
>JAKSZT010054512.1:2486718-2522959 GCA_026826555.1 Tolypeutes matacus
ATGTCACTCTCAGGAGCACAGATTCCAAAATAGAACCCACTGATAAGGCATCAGTCTCTGGGGCTATCCCCCCTTATATAGGACCAGGGTGTCTCCGGAGCTCTCAGGAACCCCACTGAGTGGGGTGATAGGCACTTAGATGTTCTATGAGCTCCTACTGAGGTGTGCGTAAGAGTTACCTCTGGGATGACCTCCCAACTCTCTTTGAAGTCTCTTAGCCACTTGAACTCATTTGTCTTTACCATTTCCCCCTTTTATTCAAGGTCTTTTTCCAGTTGTGTTGCCAGTTGGCACTTGGGAAAAGTTTTCAGTTAGCAATAATCGTGCCTCGGATAAACCTCATTGGCTACGATACTGCCAATGTGCAAAGCTGCCAGTTGGCACTTGGTATTAATCCCTCGTTGCCAGGGAGGCTCATCCCCGGGAGTCATGTCCCACGTTGGGGGGAAGGTAATGCAATCATATGCTGAGTTTGGCTTAGAGAGAGGCCACATTTGAGCAACAAGGAGGCTCTCAGGTGGCAACCCTTAGGCACCCCACAACTGCAGGCTAAGTCTCTTTTACAAGAGCAAAGACTCACAAGGGTAGTCATCAATAAAAAAAAAAAAATTAAAAAAAAAAAAACATTAGTGCGTCATCCTATTTTTATAGGCACTGTCCCTACACTCAGAAGACTATTGTTGCTCCCTTGGAGACTGTGACAGGTTTCAATATCTCTGTACATAGTTGCAGAACTGTAATGTTACTGAAAACTCAGTACTATTATCTGCATAATACACACTTAAAGACTTTTTCCTAACCATGTATATGTCACTGGGAGTTGAGTTTGAAGACAGAAGATTCAGGTTTGGATTTTAATTCAATGAACAAAAAAAGAGCTGTCTTTGGAAATAACCTCTACTGCTGACATAAAGCTGATGGATATAACCCATTTATTTTGTGATGAAAATATCGTTGTTGAAAAGCTTTGTTTTTAGTAATGAAAAAAAAAAAACAGTGAATCTCTTGGTTTACCCCAAGGAATTCAGCATTGTGCACTGAAATGTATACTTACATTGATTATGAGTATGTTTAAATGACTGACTATAAACAAATATTTTAGAGATCAGCATTGTTATAATTTATAGTGTTGATAAATTAAAAAATATTATATGAAAAGCAATATGTATAATCCTGATGCATAATACAAATTTGCAGCGAGTCAACTCCTCTTAAGTATTTCTGATGTTGTGCTCTGAGTTCTTACTTGACTATTAAATAACAAGTTGGAGACAATTAAGATTTATGTTCACACAAGGTTAAAATTCTTTATTTATTGAGTGCACACACTTTATTTTAAATGCTACAAATGGAATAAACCAAGAGGAAAACATTTCATCCATACAGAGTTGCAAACAACACTTTAATCTATATTCTTGAGTGCAGGCCAAGGAATGAGGATTTTGGGTCCTCTGCTTTATTCTGTGTTAGTGCCTTTATTTTATTGGGAAACTTTTAGAACAGCAAAACAGTTTCTTGAGTGCTTGACAATGTTCCATCTGTGTGATACCACTAAAGATCATGACATACATATGGAATATGCAGCTACTGAAATTGGATGGTTAGAATATTCTGCTTCTTCTTTCTTGTCTCATCTTATCTTTTTGCAGGAATATTCATTTATTCAATTTATTTCATAACTTAGTGGTTAAACTCAGAGGATCTGAAGCCAGACTGCCTAGCTTAAAACACCTGCTCTTTCATTCACTATGTACATGACTTTGAGCAAGTTTTTTGGCTTCTGTCTCAGTTTTATAAATCTATAAAACAAGGATAATAGTAATAGTTGCCTCATAGGGTTTTAGTGAGGATCCAAAAAAATAATATATATAAAACACACAAAAATTGTTGCACAGTAAGCACTCAATAAAATTTAACAATTATTCTTTCAATTTGAGCATAATTTTTGTTTTGGTAGTTCAAGGACACTAATAACTCTATAAAACCAAAGGCTCCTCTCAGATCAGCTAGTCTAAACTTTTAAAAAATTATGAATTTAGACAATAAACCACATAGAGTTGACATATGTAGAAGGAGAAGACCCAGCAAAATGACATGCTTAAGATAGCACAATAAATTGCACAGTTGAGATTGGAATCTTCATTTCATGTTTCCAAGTCCAATGTTATTTTAACCACACTCAAGTTGAATGTAACTTACAATCTTTCCAAAGGTAGTACCCCATCAGCATTGTTGGGGAGGAAAGATTCAAAATGACTGACATGCTGAATAAAACTCAACCTAGAAGTGCCTTGACTAAGAATATGCAAAAGAGTGTACCTCAGTTTCCTAAAGTATGAGTTCATGTGTACAAGTTTGTGAAAAAAGTTCTATATATATCTCATGGTGAACATATTTTTTTTTTTTGCTTGCTATTTTTCTTTAAATTGATTCCTCTTTTCTTCAGAGCATTTTTATTTTTTCTTTTGCTTTGGTTGTTGACAGATTTATTTCCAATTCAGTACAACTCACTGAATTGCAAAGGAAAATAATGAGTGTAAAAGTGTTACAGTACACCCACATAACTCTTCCACCTGTTTGTCTTATCCTTCCTACCAGGCACCACCCCAAAGTAAACCATGTTGCTCAAAAACAACATTGAAAGAAGAGTGGCAACAGACTGATGAAATATCCTAATTCAAATGCTAGTTTGAATGTTTTTCATGGGCTCTTATGATAAGGGCTAACATGATCCTATGCTGAAAAAAGTACCACTTGCAAAGTGAGTTTTGTGAAAAGCAAGTCCCTTTGAGCTATTAATAAGTATTCCTCAAAATGTAAGATTTTGTGGGCAAATATACTTGGGCAATTCTGAGTTAAGGTTGTTGTTTTTAATTGATTGACTTCTCAGAACCTTTAATATGCCTTGGTACACATGTTTAAGAACACTTTAGGAAACACTACACCCAAGATTGTGGTATTACAGGGGTTCTTAACTTGTAGTATGATTTTTTTAATTAAAAAATTTCAAGATAATTGTATATTCACATGAGGTTGTAATAAATAATACAGAGAAGTCCTATGTACCCATTCACAAATTTCCTCCAATAGTACCATCTTAGAAAACTGTTATACATTGTATGTGAACTGTGGTCTAAGGTTGATGGCAAGGTCCCAGGATGTGTAAGTCCATTGAGGGTGATTGGCCACACTTGTGGGAGATGTTTGTGTGAGATGTGGTGGGAGGTGTGGGAGGTGGGGAACTTGGGAATCCCGATAGGTTCTGTGTAATATTTTAGGTAATCTAAGCACCTCTTAAAAAAAAAAATATATATATATATATATATATATAACATTTTTGTAAGCAAATGCACATATATGCATATATATTTATATATCATTTTACAAATATTGGTATGTATTGTGAAAAATTTGATTTTTACTCACAATAAAAATAAATAAATTAAAAGAAAAAGAAAAAGAAAAAGAAAACTGTTATACAATATCAAAACCAATATACTGACATTGATAAAATCTTCTGATCTTATTAATATTTCCCTGCTTTCATTTGTATTCATATGTCTGGCGTGGTGTCTGTGTGTGTTTAGTTCTATGCAGTTTTATATTCATGTATCTGGACTTCATGAAATTTGTGGGGAAAATATTGCATTATTATACTCACTACCATATTACTGAAATTTAGTACTTCCTTCAATTATCAATTTCAAGTGTCAATGTAGGTTAAAAAATCTACATTTGTATTAGCAGTACTTGTAACTTTGCCACCAATAAACTTTACATTACAGTCCTTATAGATATATCAAAATATCATTTACCCTAATCACTATTTCAATTCTATAGTAATTGTTAAACCTGCTAATAGAACTTGTTAGTTAATGCTTTAATGGACATGTATATACTTTTTTCTTTATTAGAGAAGATGTGGGATTACAGAACAATCATGTATAAAATACAGGATTCCCATATAACACTCCACCACCATCACCTTGCGTTGGCATGGAACCTTTGTTACAATTGATGATAACTCATTTTTATAATTGTACTATTAATTAAAGTCAATGGTTTAACTGCACTGTGTAGTGCAGTTCCATGGATTTTTAAAATTTTTTATTCTGTTACCACATATACAATCTACCATTTCCCTTTTTAATCATATTCTGATATATATTTCAGAGCTGTTCATTGGTTCACAATGTTGTGCTACCATCATTACTAAAATATCCATTACCAAAACATTTCCCTCACTCCAAACAGGAATGCTGTACATTTTAAGCCTTAAATTCCCATTCCCTATTCCTTTCCCATCCTCCAGAAACTTATATTCTAGATTCTGAATCTATGAGTTTGCTTATTCTAATTGTTTCAAATCAGTGAAATACAATATTTGTCCCTTTGTGTCTGGTTTATTTCACTCAACACGATGTCGTCAAAGTTCATCCATGTTGTCACATGTATCAAGACTTCATTCTTTTTTATGGCTGAATAATAGCCCATTGTATGTATATACTACATTTTATTTATCCATTCTTTAGTTGATAGACACTTGGGCTACTTTCATCTTTTGTTAATTGTGAATAATGTTGCTACAAACATCAGTGTGCAAATATCTGTTTGCAGCCCTGCTTTCAATTCTTTCGGGTAATTATCTAATAGTGGGATTGTGAAGTCATATAGTAGTTCTATACTTAGCTTTCTGAGGGCCCGCCAAACTGTCTTTCATGGTGGCTGCACCATTTTACATTGCCACCATCAATGAAAGAATGGTCTTATTTCTCCGCATTCTCTCCAACACTTGTTATTTTCATTTTTTTGCACTAGCAGGCATTCTAATGGGTGTGAAATGTTATCTCATTGTTGTAATTTATTTAACTTTTGTTAAAGAAGTTGTGAATTTACAAAACAATCATGAATAACATGCAGTATATTTCCCTGATGGCTAATGATGTTGAGCATCTTGTCATATGTTTTCTGGCCATTTGTGTATCTTCACTGAAGACATGTCTGTTCAAGTCATGTTTTATAAACAACCCAAATATGCATTTTACTATATTGCATATTGCATATTTAAACAATTTAATACCTCTATTTTAATGTATTCATTTCGTTTGTAATATGATGCATTTCATTTATTTAAAAGTATTATTTTGAGAAGAGGTTCATAGTTTTCACCAGATTGTCTATGGCTCAAGAAAAGTTAAGAACTTCTAGTGTAGTCGAGAAAAGACCATACACTGAAAAAAAAAAACACAGAAAAGTTGGTTTCAGCTCGAGCTCCGCTGCTTAATACCTACACAGCTTAGACAAGTATGTAAACTCTGATCCTTAGTTTTCTAATCAGTACAATGGGAGTGAGATTAATTGATTTTTATGGCTCCCTTATAGTTCTAAACCTCTCTAAATAGGTCATACAGAAGCAAAGACATCATCTTGCTACTATATTCTGAACTAAAGTCTTACAGATATAAACTTTATTTGTTGGACTTTTAAAAGATATACAGGTAACTTGGAGATTATTCAGAGAAGAGCTTCAGACCATTCATTCATTCAAAAATATTCTTGGGTTGATTCCAACTTTTGGCAATAGTGAATAATGCTGCTATGAACATTGGTGTGCATATATCTGTTTGCGTCTTTACTTTCAGTTCTTCTGGGTATATACCCAGCAGTGGAATTGCTGGATTGTATGGAAGTTCTATAGTTAGTTTTTTGAGGATCCGCCAAACTGTCCTCCACAATGGCTGGGACATTCTACATTCCCACCAGCAGTGGATGAGGGTTCCCATTTCTCCACATGCTTGCCAACACAACAAAATGTGGTACATACGTACAATGGAATATTACTCAGCTGTAAGAAGGAATAAAGTGCTAACACATGGGATAACATGCATGAATCTTGAGGACCTTATGTTGAGTGAAACAAGCCAGGCATTGAAAGATGAACAGTATATGACCTCACTGTTGAGCAAATTGAGCAGACTCAGAGAGCTATTGTCTGGAAGATAGGTTTACAAGTAATAGAAAGGGAGAAGGTTGTGAGCCAACACCCATATGGATGTAATCTATGGTAAGTTGAAAGTGTGTAGTCGCGTATTGAAGGGATATGACAGGAGGATAGTGATATTGGGTTGGGTGATGCAGGGTTGACAGGTGAGTAGATTGGTAAGGGTGGGTTGCAAGGTCCAGGGTACTGGGGGGAGGGTTAGGAGGGGGACCAGGTGAACACTGGGGATTTGCGGGTATGTGGTTGAAAGTACAAAGTTGGGAATGCTCTTATGGCAATATGACAAGGAAGGGCTACTGGTTTAGGGTGCTGGGTGGGGGAAAATTCAGGACAGGGTGCACCTGGAGTAAGCTTCTAGGGAGTGTATGGGTGGTCATTCTGTCATAATGTGTTATATCAGTGGGTGGAGACCCACATAATGAGCGGGAAGGAGATGGACTCCCATCCTTGGGAGGACCGATTTGTTCACAAATGGAAAGGCGGGAGTCTCTTGAGAGCATGGTGGTTCTTAATAGGGGAAGACAAACCAGTGTGTCAAGACCTCAGTCTTGTTGCATGTAACTATGAAACTTGTCATCCAATGAGTCAGTAATATTCAAGAGCATGGCATCATAAAGGGTTTTCTATGCCCCCTAGGCCATGTTAAGAGATCATGCATTTCATCTTGAAGTCAGTGGTGACTGCAGAATAGTTTTAAGAAGGGCAAGTGCTATAATCTCATTTGCATTTTAGAAAGATCTTTTTGACAGTAAGCTGAAGGAAGAATTGAAAAGAAATAAAATTGGAGGTAAGGAAACTACTTAGTTGACTTGCAGCCATCCAGTTGTAAGATATTGAAGTTTGAAATAATTATCCGTAAAGATAAAGAATAGGAAACGGTTTTCTAGGAAATGTAAGAGGAACAAAGGAAGTCTTTCAGGTTTCTAGCTTAGAAAACTGGGTGGTCAACAAACATATGAAATATAGATTATGGAAATAGTGAGGGAAAAATTATGGGTTCAAATTTAGGCATGTTGACATTGAGATAACTCTAGAACACAGATCAAAATGTTCAGTCACTGGTGGGAAGTTTAAATGTGAAAGTCAGGATTGTTTTTGGGTTCAAAATATAGACTTGGAAGTCATCTCTAACTAAGTACTAATAGAATCCATAGGAATTAGAGAAATCATAAAAAATAAAAAGAGAAAATCAGTAGAATCCAAATTTTACTGGCAGTGCATTTCATACATAAAAATGTTTACCCTATATGTATGTGCCAGTATGTTAGTTTACCTGTGCAGATGTACATTTTAAAAAATATTTATATTTATAACATATATCACCAAAATGCCAATATTAAAAGGATGTGATAAGAATACATACACATAAAAATTCTAATATTTTCCATACATCATCTTAGGTACTCCCTCAGATATGAATACTTCACTATGGAAATCAGTGGAGAATAGTAATAAAAATGGAAATCTGGAGCCTTAAACGATGAGTAGTCAGATGGTAGAGACATCTTAGGGAAGCATATTCTAAGCAGGCAGGGCAACTTGAGCAAACACATATAGGTGAATGGTGGGAAAACATAAGTCTAGAGTTGCTAGAACATACAGTGCAAGACAAGAAGTGACAAGAGTTGAGATCGAAGAATTTGGTAGAGGTTACGTCTTTAAGGGCTAATATACCATGATAATAAGTTTAAATTTTGTCCTATAGTCAGTGGGGAGTATGGAAGAATTTAAGGTAGGTGAATAGCATGGGTCTATTTATATTTGGCTTAAATCACTGATGATGAGAAGAATTGGATGGGGTGATATTGGAGACAGAGAGATAAAAAGAAAGATGCAGAAAATAGGTTTTGTGGAGACAAATGAAATAAATTAGTGTTATTTCTTCTGGAGAAGGAATGGCTAATGGGTTGACTTGGTTACAGTCTTCCAATATAAGGTTGATAATGGGAAAGGTTTTGACTAGTTTCTGACTACCAAAAAGTGGAAAAGAGGAAAGAAAATAATAAAAATAGAGAAGTTTGAGCTGGTTACCAAACATACTCTCTTGATCTTCTGGATAATGAGCTGTACATTCAAGGTTTTGTTCCTAGAGATTTTCATGAGGAGAATGGCACTAATTCTTGCTTTATGACAGGCAGAGGAAAAATGTTAACAAATGTCAGAGAAGTGTGGATTTACGATTACTGAGATAGTATCTTTAACATCTAGTGACTAAATTATTATATGATAGCTAGATTCAGCTTGAAGGCTGCCAGTTTTTGTGGCCTCTGGTTTAAGGAAGGGGTCTGAATCAATTAGAGGCTCCCATCAGGCCCCTTTGTGCCTCTGAGAGGGTGATCAAACAAATAGCATTCATTTAATGACAACTTACTAGGTACTGGGTAAGAAAAGAAGAGATTTAGCACTTAGTTTCTGCCCCCAAGGAGCTGGTTGTCTAGTTTGGAAAGACAGGACTTATGGGTGGGAAACTAACAACATAAAGGAGACTATAAGTGCAACAATAACTTATGGATTAGTCCATAAACTTCTGTTGAGTCATATCAGGCCATGCACTGTATTTAAAAATCTGTGTGTTACTGGAAGTTTCCCTAATGACATAGTTTCTGAGAAACTCAGGTCAAAAGAAATGTGACATATCTAATTCTGCTATGTAAAAGGGCAAAGGTGTTAGAAATTATTAACAGTGCCACTAATTCTATTTGATAATTCAAAGAATTAAATTAACATTTACTCCAAATATTATTCAATTAAAGTGCAAAGTGTTGATAGATTCATCAAAATAAAGATTTTCTAGAATAGGTACTAGCTAACAATTTGTTTACTGTTCTGCAGTGAGTATAATTGTTCAAATTAGTGCATGATGAAAGGCAGAGTAGTGTGGTGGAAGGAGTGCTGGACTGATATTTAAGAGTTTGTTTCAGTTTTACGTCTATGATTCTACTGATTAAAACACTATTAAAATAATAGTTATCTATTCTTCTCAAGGTATAATAACTTTGACAAAATCATCATTACTCTATGATTAAGAAAAAATATTGAGATTTAAAAGGCACTTAAATGGAAAAATGATAAATGCAGAAAATACCTAAAATAAAATTTAGTTACAAGGGTTGTTTGACAGATGGTTATATTGCATTTGAGTGAATACAAATGTTGGGATTGTATGGCAAAATTGTTTTAGAAGACCACAATAATATGTAAGATATTAATGCCTCGTTCATATATGAAGCACAATTGTACCAGGTGAATATGACTACTTGACACTGACCTATATTACCTTTCTCATATGCTACAATGCATATGAAAATGGATTGTAAAGGTTTCTACAAATAATAGGTACACAATAAACGTTATCATCCCTTTCCCTTTCTTTCCTACTTTTATGGTCCTTTTATGAAATTACAATATCTAAGGAGGTTCTCCATTTTAACATGGACAATTTTTATAAATACAGATTGCCTCGCCTTAGCTCACCTTTTGAATGAGTGCCCAGAGGAGGGGTGTGATAATCTATATTTTTAGCATGTGACCAAGGTGATTCTTATGATTATAAAATTTTAGCAAACACTAATGTAGATGCTTAGCTATGAAGTACATATTCAGAGACATTTGGATATTCTAAATATTGCAAATACTACTGCAATCACCATAATTTCTTTTTTTTAAAAAAAATATTTTATTTTCCTAAAAGATGCTTAGATTATACAAATGTCACATAAAAATATAGGGGATTCCCATATGCCCAATTTCTCACACCTCCCACATTTTACCAAATTAACAACATCCTTCATTAGTGAGATACATTCATTGCAATTAATGAACACGTTTTGGAGCATTGCCACTAAGCATGGATCAAAGTTTATATTTGTAGTTTACACTCTCTCTCACCCAATTCTGTAGGTTATGGCAAGATTTATAATGGCTTGTATCTGTCATTGCAATGTCATTCAGGACAATTTCCAAGTCCCCAAAGTGACCCTGTATTACACCTGTTTTTCCCTCTCCCTGCCCTCAGAACCTCCAGTGGCCACTGCCTCCATATCAATGATATTTCTTCCACTGCTAGAATCACAATAAGTCTATAGTAGAACACCAGTAAGTCTACTTTCATCCATAGTTCATTCTCCAACCCTAGGATTCTGGGATGGTGATGTCCACTCCACCTCTAATTGAGAGAGTGCTGCGATTCCATGGAGCCGATGGATGGGATTGTCTTGCTTGCGGTTGTAGCCTCTCTTGGTTCCTTGGCATGGTAATGTCCATTATCACCTCTATGTTAGCTGTCCTGGGTGACAGCAATGAACTGGAGAGTAGGTGTTGCAACTCCATTGAGATTCAGGGCCCAGATGGCAAATGGACAGTCCAAAGATTTAAGTCTCTTGAACGTACATCTTACCAAATCTAGTGCTAATTATAGGTTCAAATAGAAGGACAGAAGAACCATGTGTAGGGAAACCACAACTGAGTCCAACTCTGTCACTCTGAGGAGCATAAATTCCAAAGTAGGTCCTATTGGCAAGGCACCAAGCTCCAATCACTATACTTTCCCCATATAAAAGTTCTATATTTCTGGCTAAGAACCATCACTTTCTTAACTATATCCATCTTCCGCTCATTTCCATCATTAACACCAGTATTTTAATCTTTTGGGTGTAATTTTTTACAAAGAAACAAAAGTTTCATCACTTTGATAAGAGTTACTGAGTACATTAGGAAGAGGCACCTACAAAGACACACTGATGTTAGGCATGTACTTATTTGGGTAGACAAGAGTAAATTGGGGTGTCCTAGAGATATGAGAGTTGAATCTATTCTTAATTTTTATAAATGTTTAATATGTTTGCTAATGCATGTTATATCAAATTATGTGAAAGTGTTATTCCACAATACATTTGCCAAGTTAGCAGTTAAGAACAAGATTTTTAAGTAGCAAAATGTCAAGTTGAGGTGGCAAAATGCAGGAAGAGTCATTCTCTCTGAGATTACCCTAGTTTTCTGTAATGCAAAGAAGTAAATTCAACCAGGGACTCTGAGGGTCCACTTTTAATATTTTTCTGACTCAAATTAGAATATGTGTCATACTGATTAGGAAATTTATGTTTGGCTTCTAAAAGTAAGTAGGCACGAAAGTTGTGACTGGGATTTGTAGTGGGACACATCATGCATTTAAGGAAAATAATCCAAATTATACTCATAGGGTTCCTAGATACATCTATGGAAATATTTGTCTAAATTAGTCTCTCCAGGCCCTCAAGGACTCTTTATCACATCAACCTGTTTTATTTTCTCTATAGCACCTATGATGCATATTTTATTGTTTACTCCCTATTTATTTGCTTGTTGTCTCTTGCTTACCTCTCCCATCCCCCAAATAAGATGCAAGCTCCATGATAGTAAGGACCTTGATTTTAGTAGTTATTGTTTGCTGTGCTGTATCTTCAGCTCCTAGCACATAATAGACACACAATATATATTTGTTGAATGCATGGATGTCCTAAAGACATCAACTAAGCTGGCCATAAGGGCAAGAAAATAATGAACAATATCACTGTGGATATTTAACATAAAAATACAATACTCTACTTTGTATATAAAAGTAAGAATTTATCCACATATCTGGAAGATGTGTTTGAACTGGAAAAATTCTAAACATGAGTAACGAGTAAGCAAGATGATTGAGGAGCAAGGTCTACAAAAGTAGGTTTCTTTAGTCTGGTAAATTGGAAAGTGAAGGTTATACCTTTTAAAAACTTTTTAAAAGACACGAAAAGGGTGTGTTTAGAGTAGCTCATCAAGTTTCCTTATTTAATATCTAAGGGCTACACTTTGAGATTCATTCATTCAATAGTCATGCATTGTGTATCAGGCAGTAAACTAAAGGTGTATAATATAGAGTAGTTCATAGAATAGTGGGAAAAGTGTGAAGTGGGGTTGTCAAGAAATGCATTCTGGAGATGGTGACACTTAAAATGAATATTAGAAGATGATTAGAAGTTATCCAATTAAAGAGTTTTTTGGAAGGTTATTCCAGGTAGAGAGATAGCAAAAGCAAAGCTAAAAACATGAGAAGCAAGATGGCACACGTGAGGGACTACAAGCAGTTCAAAATTGCTTGAATGTAGCATTTAATAGGGGAGTGGAGGAAAAATGGGGTTGACAAGGTCGGTAAGGAATATCATAAAGAGACTTGAATAACACATTAAGGGGTTTGGACATTTGGGTGTAGGATATATATATAATTTTTAAAGTATGATGTTTATATGTAAATTTTAAAACAGATTAGCCTGAAAGCTTTCTGGAAGATAAATTTGAAGGTAAATATATGAGGTTGGCAAAACAAGATTTTGTACTAGTCTAAACAAATGATAATGGTTACCCTGGGTAGTGGTAGTGGGCTGTTAAAATGATGACAGATCTAAGAAATATTAAAGAAGACTTAGCCATTAATTGGATATAAGGAGAGAGAATCTAGATGACTTTAAAATTTCTAGTTTTGGTGAATGAGTAGATGATGGCTTCAGCACCAAATAACTATAAGAGAGGGAAAGGATATGAGATGGGAATTAAAGATGAGTTCAGTTTGTGGCATTAAAGTTTCCATAAGACATTTGGGGCTATTAAGCATAGAGTTTTGTAAAAGTCTTAAGTCAGAATGAGAAATATAGGTTATAGTTTTAAGAGTTATCAGCATCTGAGAACTTGAGCATGAATTTGATCAGCTGGGGAAAGGTATAAAGTGAGAAGTGGATAGATACTGTCACCATCATTGACTAAGCAAATACAGGAGCAAGAGGCTACAAAAGAAAAAAAGAATGGTTGGAGAAATTGTAAAATTGCTAAAGGAGTTTGGTGTCCTAAGGGTGAGGAGTGGAGAATTTCAGGAATAAAGGAGTGATTGTCAGTACCAAATATAGTCAGAGAGATTCAGAAAAGTAAGGGTTGAAAAATTTCCCTTGGATCTCATAATTAGGAAGCCACTTCCAGTCTTAATGAAATGAGTTATGGTAGAGTAGTGGGTATAGGATCCACAATTCAGGGAATTGAAGATTGAATGGGAAGCTAAAAGGGTAATATTTAGGAAATATAGAAGAATGATCCTTTCCTTCCTTTGATATAGAACAGGTAGAAGAGCACTGGGATTTATAATTTCTGGGACAAGATATAAATTGAAAGTAGCTCATAAATTTTTAGATAATTTTGTGAGATGCAGTTTCATGATATTTATTAATTAATGAAAGATGGTTGATGTGGACATCATTAACTTGAGAGATGTATAGAGCAGAGAAGGCATTTCTCATCTTTTTATCATAACACTTACTGTTTTAGTTTGCTAAAGGCTCCCAAGGGAATATACCAGAAATAGGTTGGCTTTTACAATGGGGATTGAAGCCATGAAATCAAGGCTTCATCAGGCTATGCTTTTCTCCCTGAATTGCTGCTGGTCACATGGCAGGTCACAATGGCAGCATCTGTTTTCTCTCACTTCTCCTCTAGGTCTCCTTGCTTTCAGCTTCTGGCTTCCTCTAGCTTTCTTTCTGCTCCTATGGCTTTCTCTCCCTTGGGTTCCATTGACTTTAGCTTCTTGCTCTCATGGATATCTCTCTTCCAGCTTCTGGGGGTTTCTCTCTGTGTCTTTCTCTGTATTCATCCCATTTATGAAAAATTCCAGTAAGAGGATTAAGACCCATCCTGGGTCATGTCGTACTGAAGTAATTTAATCAAAAAGAAGATTCCCACTTAAATAGGTTTATACCCACAGGAATGGAGTAGCTCTAAGGACATGATCTTTTCTGGGGTCCAGAAAAGCCTTAATATATACCAATAGGCCAATTTGTAATGTGGTCTAGGTTGACATCAAATAGATTATCACCCCTCATGGGTTTATTTGCCCTACTGACATATAACTATAAGGTCAAGGATGGGCACCTAATACTTAATCTTAATTTTCCTGTCAAATTAAAACACAATCTAAAAAGGTGATGCAACTCTTCTAGCTCTCAGACAACAAATACTGAGAAGAAACCAATATAAGCAAGGCCACATTTGGTGTGTGTGTGTGTAGGAATTAACTCTGCTTGGAAATATAACAAATTAAGCTTGCCACTACAAAGTTGAACAATGAATTCTGGAACAAGCACCTCAAAAACAATAGTATAACAGTGATTTCAGTGGTGGATTAAGATTGTGGTATATAGTATAAATATAAGAATGTTCTTCTTTTACAAAATGCTAAGAATAAGGTGATACATGGGAAAATTACATCTAATGTCACTTATAGATGATATTTAACTCAAATACTGTAATATTTTTCAGCAATGGCAAGCAGATATTTCAACACTAAGGGAAAACAATGGGAGGCATAAGGGGGTATGGGATTTTTCCTTTTGGACTAATGAACACTCTCTAAAATTCACTGAGGTGATAACAGCACAACTCTGCTATGAAAATGAGAGACATTGAGTGTATACTTTGAATGGATTGTACAAATCACGAGGCTGTATAAGACAGAGAATCCAGTGGTGGATGATGAACTGTGGTTAACAGGACAAATATGAGAACATTTTCTCATGAACGATAACAAATATATAATACAAATATACGGTGCTAATAATTGGGTGTGTTGGGGGAAATACACCAAATGTAAGATATGGGCTATGGTTAGCAGTAATATTTTGCCCATCCTCTTTTATAGTATGTAAAAAATGTTTCACAACAATGAAAGGTGTTCGTGGTGAGAAGGATGGGAGCCTTGTATGAAGATATGCATGTTTGTTTTGTATATTCACAAGTTTTTCTATATACTTAATGTTTATGTATGCTCATGAATGAATGATATACCTCAATATAAGTTTATTTTAAAAAGCTATAGTATTCTATTACTGCCATTTAAACCTAGGTGTTAATGCTCATTAGCTAGAGAAAGTCAATTCTTAAAGTAGAACATTATGGATAAGCGTTGCTGTAGTAGAATTTTTGCAGTTGCTAAGGAATGTAACCATTTTTTTTTTGTTTTTATAAATGTTATTTGTAATTTTAACACTTCATGGGGTTTCCACAGAATGAGAAATGTTACAAATGACACCATATAGCTGATTCTCCCAGAAATCATAATAATTATCTGGATAAGCATAGGTTAAATAAGTGAACCTTTGGCTGCATGAATCATGATATGGAGTTGTCACCTAGGCTGGATGCATCTTGATGCAGATACCCCATTCCAGTTTATGTTTCACAGCTCTGTAGGTCACATGCTCAATTTGATCAGGTAACTCAGATGTTACCAATTTCACAGAGACTAGCTTACACTAGCTTAATTCCCAATAAAAATTCTGACATCTTTTTTTTTTTTTTTTTTTACAGAAATGGAAAAGCCAGTTATCAACTTTATTTGGAAGGGGCCCCAATCACCCAAAAATGTCTTTAAAAAGAAGATCAAGTTTAAAGACTCTCACTTCCTGACTGTAAAGCATATTACTTAGCAACAGTGATAAAAAAATAAAAAGCATGGTACTGGCATAAAGATAAACATATTTACCAACAGCAGCAAACTGAGAATTCAGAAATAGACCCTCACATCTACAGTCAAATGACTTTTGACAAAGCTGTCAATTCTACCCAGCTGGGTTAGAACTGTCTAGTCAACAAATGGTGCTGGGGGAACTGGATATCCGTATCCAAAAGAAAGAGAGAGGACCCCTATCTCACAACTTATATAAAAAATTAACTCAAAATGGATCAGAGACCTAAATATAAAAGCTAGAACCATAAAACTCCTAGAAAAAAATGTAGGGAAACATCTTCAATATTTTGTAGTAGGTGTTGGTTTCTTAACCCTTACACCCAAAGCATGAGCAATGACCGAAAAAATAGATAACGGGGACCTCCTCAAAATTAAACATTTTTCTACTTCAATTGACTTTGTTAAGAAGGTGAAAAGGCAGCTTAATCAGTGGGAGAAATTTTTCAGAAACCATATATCAGATAAAGGTTTGATCTCCATGTTCTATAAAAAGATCATACAACTCAACTATAAAAAGACAAGCAACCCAATTAAAAAACGAACAAAAGACTTGAACATTTTTCCAAGGAAGACATACAGATGGCCAAACAGACATTAAAAGATGCTCAACATCACTAGCTATTAGGGAAATGCAGATCAAAACTACAATGTGGGTAACGGATGTGGCTCAAGTGATTGGGCTCCTGTCTACCATATAGGAGGTCCAGGGTTCGATTCCCGGGGCCTCCTGGTGAAAGGCAAGCTGGCCCGAGTGGAGAGCTGGCCCACGCAGGAGTTCTGGCTCGCACAGAGAGCTGGAGCAGCAAGATGACACAACAAAAAGAGACACAGAGGAGAGACAACAAGAGACTCAGCAGACCAGGGAACTGAGGAGGTGCAAGAGATTGAGTGCCTCTCTCCCACACTGGAAGGTCCCAAGATAGGTTCCCACTGCCACCTAAAGAGAAAACAAGCAGACACAGAAGAACACAGAGAGCAGACAGCAAATGCAAAAACAAGGGGTGCGGGGAATAAATAAATTAATCTTTAAAAATATTATTAAAAAACTACAATGAGATATCAGTTCATGCCTTACAGAACATCCATTATTAAAAAGGCTGAAAACGACAAGTGCTGGAGATGATGTGGTAAAATGGGAACACTCCTTCACTGTTGTTGGGAATGTAAAAACATGCAGCCTCTGTGGAGGACAGATTGGCTGTTCCCCAGGAATCTAAATATAGGGCAGCCATATTATCTGACAAACCTGATACTAGCCTGCCTTCTCCTTGCAGTTTTTACTCTGTAGAAACAATTTCAATGCCTTGGCAGGTTTAGTAATGTCTTAGTTTTGCTGGAAATTAGAAGTATGGGAGTAATTATGAGTACCAGGGACAGAAGAGAAAAATTATAGTGAATGCGCTCTAAAAAGCATTGGAAGTGTTGGTCCTCAAGTCTTGACTTGCTGGATTTCAGTATGTGTTACTTAACCAGGTTTGTAAGTCTCTTGTACAATCCAGAGCATCTTTCATCGGAAATAGGAAATGTAATTTTTTTTCTATGAACATCATGTAGATTTTTATCTTGGTAATGCATCACTTATTGTTCATGGTCCTTATCATTGTGAATCGAACAACAGTGGCTCAAATGTTTTAAGTGAGATACCAGGAGAACCTATTGTACATTCTCTCGGGTGAACTGGGACAGAATAAAATGTGATATCAAAAAAAGGGGGATCAATTTATAAAATCTGAGGGCCGGTTTATTTGTTTAAAATGGTAAGCATAATTTTCAAGCAGGATACAACACTTTGTTCAGGAAATTCTCTCCATGCTTGTAAGTTATACTGTAAGTCAAATTATTATCAGGAGACAATAAGTGAGCACATAACAAGAACAACTGGAATAGACTGATTTCCATGAATTTTTGTCGTGAAACTCTTATGGCATAATGCCTCTGTCTTCACTTATAGGGATAGATCTGGCCAGGGGACCAGGATATTCCCATCCATTGATTAGAGCACTCTCTACATTGGACAGGTTTGTAATAGCAGTTTCAATTTGTGCTCTCTGATTCCTGCTCTCCTATGTTTCAAATCTATCACTCTTCTTCAGTTGACTCCATTTTTCAGATACATTTATTTTACCAAATAGGTTATAGGCAAGCTTTGTTCTTTTGCTTTTCAATTGAAAGACATTTTATCTTTTAGTATAATTCTTGTACATGTAATATTGCATCTATTATGTGTTGATTTTATTAGTCTTAGAATTCTGAGGAAATATGTCTTTGCAGGCAATACCACATAATAGTTAAGAACATGGATTTTGTGCTCAGACCAATCAAGGTATTAATTTTGGCTTCCCCACATACTAGCTGTGAGTTATTGAAAAAGTTATTTAGCTTTTTAAAGACCCAATTTACTTCATCTAAAAATAGAGACAATACTGTTACCTAACTCTCATGGTTGTGGTGATGATTGTATAAGATAATGCACAAAAGTGTGGACAGCACTTAGCACATAGTGCTAAAAAAGTTAACTGTTATTTATTACTGTATAAAAATCTCAGCAGAAAAACTTATTAGAATCATTGCTACTGCTTATAATATGAATATGCAAAAGACTTCCTAGTGTTGAAATCATCAGTGAAAAACTTTAGTTTCATTTTAAATCGAATTATTTTTACCTTCACATAATATGCAATAATGATTAATGTCAATTAGTAAATTAGAGCTGGTAATATTGATAACTGCTCCCCTTATGCCTGAATGGTTTTTTAAAATATAGCTAGAAAAACAGTTCTGCTACTTATATTTATCCAGCACTTAGCAAGTTGAACTGATTGCAAGTAAGAAAATGTCTTTGTTTGCCAGGAAAGCTATCTATCTGGATAAATATATATGGAATTTCACTTTTTAATATGCCAGGGTCATACTGGAATTTTTCATTTTCTTTTTATTTCCCATGAACCTAAGCAGGCATGATTACTATTACATATAAAACTAATTTACCCTCATAACTATATCTTAATTTGTGTTTTTATTTTTCTGCATATTCCATAGTGTAGTCCTAATTCTACCTTCCTACAACTCTTCTGTTTCAACCTTTCATACACAGAACATGTTTTAATTCTGATCAGAAGCAGATGATGCATTTAGCACCTAAAAGGCAACATAGATCCCGGAAATATTGAAAATGCCAGTACACACATGGTGCCTCCTTGGTGGTATCAGATGTGTACAAAGAGCATCCATGGAAATAGCTGAATGTAGAAGGCAAGTAGGTGGAAGACCAGATGTCAGCTTCTAAAAACATAATAGAATGAAAGCACAAGAGGCGGTTGTCCTATGAATTGAGCAATATAACTCAACTGGGTATGGCAGAACAGGATGACCTGGTACAAATTTTTACTAAGCATCCAATTGGTAAAAGACAGGGAAACATCTTTTGCCAATTTCAGGTTTGATTCCCCCTCACTGTTCTCATATAAATACTACCCATTTTTCAAACCTCAAATATAGTCCCACTTTCTCCATAGCAATAATGATGATGATGAAAAAATGATAATTATTGCCAAATACTTTACATATATGTTCTCATTCCATCCTTGCAACAACTTTTTGAGGGCATGAATCTTTATAAATATTAAGAAACTTGATAAGCCATTTGTCCCAAACGGTATTGATGAGTTGGAACTTGTAGAAAATAAGGTGCCTATGGAATATCCAGGTGAAGATTTCTAGGAGATTGTTGGCTAAGTGAGTCTGAAGTTTGGGGTACAGGGCAGGTCTGGATATAAAGTTTAGGGAGTTGTTTTAGTTTGCTGAAGGTTGCCAAGACAATATACTATGAATGAGTTGGCTTTTACACTTGGGATTTATTAACATATAAGCTTACGGTTTTGAGGTCTTTAAAGTATCCAAATCAAGGCATCATCAGGCGGTGTTTTCTCCCGAGCTACAGCTGTGTGTGAACAGGCACATGGCAGCATATCTACCTTCTCCTCCAGGTTCCCTTGCTTTCAGCTTCTGGATTACTCTCTTCTGGGTTCCATTGATTTCAGCTTCTTGTTCTCGTGGCTTTCTCTCTCAGCTTCTGTGTGGGCTTCTCTTTGAGCTCCTGGGTCTTTTCTATCTGTGTCTCTGCATACTCGCCACCTGTCCCACCCACAATACTCATGGGAACAGAAGCAGCAGAAGAGCAGATCCATTCCAGATGCCTCCTGGAGTGATCTGCACACCTGGCCTGTGGGCTACAGTGGGGCCCGAGGAGATGGCCTCACTGTGGGACAAGAGAAGCTACAACCTGGTGGTAGATCCTGAAAAATCCCAGGGGACATACCCCCTGGAGGACAGCAGGCACCACAGCCAGGAAGAAGATCCCTGGGTCACAGATGGAACCACAGCCAGGAAGAAGGTCCAGTGAGGCCCCAGGGTATGATCCCCCAGGACCACATTAGGAGCCACAGCCAGGAAGAAGATCCAGAGAGGTCCCAGGGGATGGCTTCCCTAGACAACTGTTGGAGCCACATTCAGGAAGAAGGTCCAGAGACTCCCCAGGGAACAGTTCCCCTGGGGCACAGCAGGAGCCATGTTATGAAAGAAAGCCCAAAGAAACATAAGTTTAGGGGCAGAAGACCAAGCAACCAAAATGGCAGAAAAGTCTGGGAAGCCAAGCAACATGAAAAGCCTGCCTAAGGCTGCAGTCCAGTGAATTGGGACTGCCCATGGTGTAAAGTGGAAATTTTTCCTGGCACACAGCCTGCTATGAGTGCAAGAAAGGCTATGCCAGTGAATGTGGAGGCCTTGACCCAGCACAAGCTCACTGATTTAAGCAAAGTAAGTAAGAATGGAAACACACTCCAAAGGGAACTCAATTTCCTGAGGCTCCCTTCTGATAAAAAACTTACTTCACAGAAGGTTAGAAAACTAAAATTAACATAGAAAATTAAATAAAATAATCTATTGTCCCATTTCCCAATTAACCACTTTTTATCATTGTGGGCATGCATACAGAAATGCATACAAATTTAAATTCTTATTCATCTATATTAACAAAGAGGAGCTAGTTTTGAATATCACACTTACTCTTTAAATGGGGAATTTCTTCTAATTTTATTTAAATTTACAAGTAGTAGATTTTGGATGGCTGTTGTTGACTAGTTGATATCTGGAAAAATTGAAGCCAAGAAGCCCTTCTCTTGTACTCCTTTCTTGTAGCTCTGAATGGCTAATAATGGAGAATGGAGAAACTGAAGTCATGAAGCCTTTTTTTTTAAAGAAAAAACCTTTTCTGTTTTCTTCTTAACCTCCATTTCCTGAAAATGCCGTATCTTTTCCTCTAAGAACAGTAATGCTTTTTTAAAAAATATATTTTTATTACAGAAATTGTGAACTTAGAAAATAATCACACAAGTGTAGAATTCCCATACAACAACCCTTCACCAACACATCACATTGTTGTGGAACATTTGTTACAGATTGAGATAATATCATCAGACTATTACCACTAGCTATGGCACATATCATACATTTGACCTATTTTTCCCTACCCCCTATTATTAACACGGTACTTCTTTGGCATTGATGCAAGCATATTACAGTATTGCTGCTATCTATAGTCCATAGGTTACATTAATTGTATTTTTTTCCCATGCTTCTCCACATTCCCACTTCCCTGTAATACTGACATACATTCTTTCTAGTTCACAGAAGGACATTCTTGCATTTGTACTATTAACTACAATTCTTATCCACCTCTGGGTTCACTGTGTTATTCAGTCCTTAGATTATTCTCTAACTTTCTTTCAAATGATATGTACATCCCTAGACTACCCTTTATAGCCACAATCCTATTTATAAACCAGCTGCTACTCACTAAAATGTGTTACCATCAACTCAATCCATTTCCACACATTTACAGTCAAATTAATTAAAACTTCTACATACATTAAGCATCAGTACTGCTTCACAGCCCTCCTTTTATCTCCTAATAACATATACTCTAGGTTTTAACTCCATAAGTATAGTTTTCATATTTAGTTCATATTAGTGAGACCATGCAATATTTGTCATTTTGTGTCTGGCTTATTTCACTTAGCACAATGTCTTCAAGATTCATCCATGTTATAATTTGTGCCCCAATTTCATTTCTTCTTACTGCAGCATAGTATTCCATCATATGTATGTAATACATATTGTTTATCCACTCATTGGTTGATAGACATTTGGGTTGTTTCCATCTTTTGGCAGTTGCAAATAACGCCTCTATGAACATTGGTGTGCAGATTTCTGTTTGTGTTGCAATTTTCAGTTCTTCTGGAAATATTTCTAGTGGAGGAATTGCTGGATCATATGGCAGTTCTATATTTAGCTTCCTGAGGAACCACCAAACAGTTTCCCACAGAGGCTGCATCATTTTACAATTCCACCAACAGTGAAGGAGTGTTCCTATTTACCACATCCTCTCCAGCATTTATCGTTTTCTGCTTTTTTAAAAAATAAGGGTCATTCTATGTGGTGTGAGATGATATCTTACTGTCGTTTTGATTTGCATTTCCCTAATAGTTATTGATATTGGACTTTTATTCACGTGCTTTTTGGTCATTTGTATTTACTCTTGGAAGAAATGTCTAAGTCTTTTGCCCATTTTTAATTGAATTGCTTGCTCTTTTATTGTTGATTTGTATAATCTCTTTATATAAAATGGAAGTCAAACCTTAACAGATACGTGGTTTCCAAATATTTTCTGCCTTTGAATGGGCTGCTTGTTGCCTTTTTAAAAAATATATATACTTTTAATTTTTAAAGATACTTAGAATACATAAATATTACATAAAAAATATAGGATATTCCCATATGTCCCATCCCCTACCCCTTGCACATTTTCCCACTCTATCCCACACAATTATGTAAGTTATGACAAGGTATATAATGGCCTGAATCTGTCATTGCAATGTCATTCAGGACAATTCCCAAGTCCCCAAAATGCCCCCATATTACAACTGTTTTTCCCTCTCCCTCTCCTCAGAACCTCCAGTCGCCACTGCCTGCACATCAATGATAAAAGTTCTTCCATTGTTAGAACCATAATAAGTCTGTAGAAGAATAACTATAAGTCTACTCTAGTCCATTGTTCATTCCACAATCCTGAGGATTCTGGGATGGTGATGCCCACCCTACCTCTAATTGAGAGGGGTCTTAGATCCCATGGGGAAGATGGATGAGACTATCTTGCTTGCAGATGCAGATTCTCTCTGTTCCTTGGAATGGTCATGGTCCATCATCTCCTTGTTACTTGTTCTGGGCGAGTCCAAAGAACTGGAGAATAGGTGTTGCAACTCTGTTGAGATTCAAGGCCCAGCTTGAAAATGGACATCCCAAAGATTGAGGACTCTTGTACATACGCCTATCAACTCTAGTACTAACTATAGGTTCACACAGAAGGGGAAGAAGATTGTCTGTAGAGAAACCACAACTGAGTCCAACTCTGTCACACTGGGGACCATAAATTCAAAAGTAGGACCCACTGGCAGGGCACAAAGCTCCTGAGCTCTCTGCCCTGCCTATAGTGTCTGGATGTCTCCAGAGTCCTCAGGAGCCCTCCTATTTGAGGCAATATTTACTTTGCAGGTCAATAGGTCAATGAGATCCTGCTGAATTGTGCATAAGCATAACCTCCAGAATGACCTCCTGACTCACTTTGACGTCTCTTAGCCATATAAACTAATTTCTGTTTATCCCCCCCCCCTTTTGGTCTGGGTCTTTTTCCAGTTGCGTTGCTAGTTGGTGCTTGGTAGTTATCCCTCGGTGCCAGTGAGGCTCATCCCCTGGAGTCATTTCCCATGCTTGGGGGAAGGCAATTGTATTAGGCAGCCAAAGGGGTGGCGATGCAAAATACCAGAAATCGGTTGGCTTTTATAAAGGGTATTTATTTGGGTTAGAAGCTTACAGTTACCAAGCCATAAAGCATAAGTTACTTCCCTCACCAAAATCTGTTGTCATGTGTTGAAGCAAGATGGCTCCCTATGTCTGCAAGGGTTTGGACTTCCTGGGTTCCTCTCTTCCTGAGACTCCTTTCTCTCTGGGCTCAGCTGCTCTACTCTCTCCACAGAGCCAGTTGTAGACTATCAGGCAAACGTCTCTTCTCTCTTCCTGGGGCCTCTGCTGTGTCTAATTGAGTTCTCTCCTTCCACACATATCTGCTTCTCTGTGTCTTTACTTCCCAGGCTCCAGGATCAAAACTTCAAGCTTCTTCTCTGTGGTGCAATTTTTCTGTGAGTCCCTGCCCACCAAGGGGGTGGGTACTCAATATCCTACTGACATCACCCAATCAAATCCTTAATCATTATTTAATCAAGTAAAAGTGAAACCTCCGACAGACCAGTTTACAAACATATTCAGCATCTGGGTGTCGACCAAGCTCCAGACCTCACCCTCCAAGAGCATTGGGGTGATTGCCATACTTTACCCAATCTTTGGGTTAGAGTCTTAACTCCCCTAGTATAATTAAGCAAAGACAATATCCTCCCTAACCTTTGGCAATCAGGCCCAACCCTCTCAGAGCAAAGAGTTTGTTACCTGGCCTTCCTTAATCCATGGGGTCAGGTCCACCCCTCTCAGACATATGGGGTGGTGACCTTAACCTCCCTATCCTTGGGGAATGTGCTCCAGCCTCTCTGTACCCTGGGGTGGCAAAACTCTCCCTAAACATTGGGCAGGAACATCCACACTCTTCAACTGCTGGGACAAACTCATTGGGCAAGAACATCCACACTTTTCAACTGCTGGGGCAAACTCACCCTCTCTGTACACATGGCTGGGGCTCCTCTTTTGGCCAAAGGTGATGTCTTAATTCCAGATCTCAGTTTCCATGGTTTTCCTCTTAAGCTGTTTATCCTTCAATCTCTCACTTCCATATCCCTTTTAGTCCAAGCTGATAATGGTTTTGTTCATACAGCTCTCTCAAAAGCTTGTTGGTTTAGCATGCAAGAAGCAGGGATCCAAGCCATCAGAAAATAAGACCTTCCATAAGTCTTTCCTAGAGTACTGCATCTTCAATCCTGATTTGTAAGTTCCAAATTTAGTTAAGTCCTCAAATGGGACACTATCTTCTGGGGGGTTGATTTCCAGAGATTTGGAAAACAGAAAACAAGTTTCTGTTTTCTTTGTGCCCAGTAGTTCAGTTCTCAGCTTATCTCTATCATCTAGCATTTTACTATAAGCTGCAAGGAGAAACCAAGATGCATTCTCTGAGTTTACTTTGGAAAGTTCTTCAGCTAAATGCCCAGACTTGCCATCTTCAGATTCTGCCTTCTATAAAACACCAGGAGTTAATCTTGCTATGTTCTCTGCAACTTTAAAACATGGGTCACCTTTCTTGCAGTTTCCAATAATAATTTCATCATTTATTTCTAAGGCCTTGTAAAAAGTCTCTTTAGAGTCCATATTACTATCAACAGTCTCTTCAAAGCACTGTAGGTCTTTTCTATCAAGAATCTCACAATTCCTCCCAAAAATACTCCTTACCCATTTATAAAACCATTCCAGCATTTTTATAATTGCAAAAGCATGACTCCATTCCTGGTACCAAATTCTGTATTAGTCAGCTAAAGGGGTGCTGATGTAAAATACCAGAAATCTGTCGGCTTTTATAAATTGTATTTATTTGGGGTAGAAGTTTACAGTTACCAGGCCATAAAGCATAATTTACTTCCCTCACCAAAGTCTGTTGTCATGTGTTGGAACAAGATGGCTGCCAATGTCTGCAAGGGTTCAGGATTCCTGGGTTCCTCTCTTCCCGGGGATCAGCTGCTTTGCTCTCTCCAGAAGGCCAGCTGTAGACTAACAGGCGAATGGCTGATCCCTCTTCCTGGAGATGCTGTTGTGTCTAATTCAGCCTTACTTCCCAGGCTCCCAGGATCAAAACTCCAACCTCCCTTCTCTGTGGTTTGATCTCCTTGTGAGTCCCTACCCACCAAGGGGGCAGGGACTCAATGTACTGAAATGGCCCAATCAAATCCTTAATCATTATTTAATCAAGTAAAAGTGAAACCTCCAACAGACCAGTTAACAACATAATCAGTATTTCTTTTTGGAATTCATCAATAATATCAAACTGCCACAGTAATGTATTTATATGCTGAGTTTTTCTTAGAAAGAGTACACATTTGAGCAACAAGGAGGCTCTCAGGAGGTAACTCTTACACACCGCATAGTACCAGGCTAAGTTTCAATTTCAAAATTAAAGGTTCATAAGTACAGTCATCCATATCAAGGGCCTGTCAATATCAAGGAGGTCTGTCCTCCTTCAATAGTCACTACCCCTGTACTTGGGGGATTTTTGCTGTCCCATTAGAATATGTGACAGAGCACCCCATGATGGATATTGTGTGAATCTCCACCTACCATGAAAATGTCCCATGAACATTTGAACACATTTATATGCCTTATAGGAATGCCCCAGGTGAACCTCCTCCCATGCATCCCCCTTCACTGACACCATGCACCAATGATCCTCCCCTACCAGAGTTGTAACTCTTCTGTGATCCAAAACTTCTTCAAAAAGGAAGCCAACAAAATAAGCAAATACAATTAATAAGACAATGAAATAATAATAATAGTTTTAAAAATAACTACTAAAGTTTTAAAAAAATCTTTAAAAGTTTGGAATAATAAAAAATAATAAAAAATATAAAATTAAAAAAATTGACATTATGCCTTTCATCACTGTAAGATCTGTTGTCTCATATGTACAGTGACATTTTCTTCTGTTTATTTCCCCAGTGTCTTATTTTTCATTTTGTCTTCAAAGAAGCTTTAGGTTAAAGAAAATTAATGTACAGAATATAGGGGATTACCATATACTCAACATCCTCTTCCTTTTCCCCTTTCCCCTATTAATAACATTTTACATGTGGATGGTACATTTGTTACAATTGATGTACAAATATGGAAATATTGCTACTAACCATGGCCAATGATTTACATTATGGTTTACATATTGGACCATATACTTTTATAAATTTTAGTGAAATTTAACATAGCTTGTATCCATCACGGCAAGATCATGTAGAACAATTCCAATCGCCCCAAAAATGCTTCATGTTCCATCTATTCTATTCCTCCTTCCCCCTCCACTTGGGACCCACAGCAAACACCAAGCTTCACTCCAAGTCCTTTGAATAACAAAAGTGTTTCAGTTTGAGGAGGTCTCATTTAGCCATGTTTTCTTTCATTGCTCGTGTCAGCCATGTGTTTTTATAAACTATGCTGAATTTTAGGAACACTGATTTTTCTTGAAAATCCTATTGTTCCTTTGTAATCTCCTGCACTGATTTCTTTCTTTCTGTATTTTAAGTTTTTAGAGGTCTGTTTTTCTGTTTCTGAGCTCCATGGAAATTACTTGTTGTTGAAGAAGCTGCACCTGTTCCATTACGAGATCTTCCAAGAACCTAAAGAAATGTCATCTTGGCTCTGATCAACCTACACTTCAGTGAGACTTCAAGTGCCTAGAGCTGAGAAAAGTGAGAAGAAATTAGGGAAGAAGAGATACTTTGGCACATATTAGAGGAAAATTAAATTGTTAGAATTTAATTTCTCTGTTGGGGCAAGGGAATAACTTGGAAGAGTTGGGGGAGTTGTAATGTTAAATTCTATAGATGATAGAAAATTTAAGGAGTTTCATTTAATTCATTAAAGAAAGTTAATGATTGCCTAGTGTTTCCTAAGAACTAGAATTATATGTTATTATCTGGTGTGCACATTATAATGCACATCCTTATTGGTGAGTTTGATTAGATGACCAGAGAAAGCCTATTTTGAGATTCAAAACAGATAAGGGGTATCTTCTTTGTCTTGCATATAATGTGACTGTGGAATAAATACAATTGAAATAATATCCAGACCCATTTTTGTAGTTCTGAGGCAATGACAATGAGACTTTCATGAAAGGACTTGAGTGACTGAACTGCTAATGTCGTTGGTCCCAGGTGAGACAAATGAGCAATGACAAAGATCAGGAAAGTGGCCTCATTGAAACGTAGGCAGGACTTTTCTGATACTCTGCTGATTTCCTCCCTTGAGAAGGACAGTTCTTTTCCTAATTGCCCACTGGCTTGACCAAAAAAGCTTTGGTGTAATTTAAGAAGGACAGTGCTTGGGCTACCCCCACCACACCCCCCTTCCCAGTCAATGGTGGATAAAGAGCAAAATGGATTCTGAGGACAGACATTGAAGTCCCCATGCTATGAGATAGTGCTTCCCTTGGAAGGCATAATTGGATTAAAAGTAGAATAGGACTGGGGCAAGCACTCTTGAGAATGCTCCTGGACTCCTACTCTTCCACCTGGTGCTTTCCCTGCTAGCTCTTTGCTCTCCTGACACACCTGCTCCAAAGCAGAGGGAACCAGGGTGGAGCTCAGGGCATAGGAGGTTATGTCTGCTCAGTCAGGACAAAAGTGTTCCTTGAATTACTTCATGAGATGCACCCAGCTCACCAGAATCAGCCATTGCCATGGGTTTGGGCCAAAGCCCTAATTACTATTGAAGACTGTGCACTTACCTACTGTGTCTTCTCTTCAGTGTATATCTCCGGACAAGTTTGCCCAGAGGTGACATCTTTAACCTGCATCTTATCTCCATCCCATTGAAGTAAAAGATTGTTCAATCTCATTTCTATTAGGATGCCCCTCCTTTTCCCATGAATCACTCAAGATTAGAGGGTCTTATGAAGGGCTGTGGTGTTTCCTCTTGTTCTTCTCACTGTCCAAGTCTACATAGTCCCTTGAAGGTGGGCATCTCTGCTGCTCCAGGATAACCAGTGGGTATGGGAGTCTCTGCCAAAGCTGGAAGACCCGATGGATGCCAAGGGTCCAGTCTCCCTATACACTATGCAGTCATTCCTTTCTGAGGCTCTACCTTCTCTCTGTGGTACTGCTAGGAAGTAAGGGGTGCTGAAGGCAGTGTTCTCCTTCCTGTCTCTCTGCTCTCTAAGGCACTATTCTCTCCCTTATCATAGTTTTGCCATGGTGTTCATGATTATAGAAAACCAATTGAAGGCCAGCAGCATAAACCTCCTCTGAGACAATGGAAAGACAAAGATCTGAATAATTTTGAATGGGTATGGCAAGGTGAGGGGATGGATAACAGAAATGATTCTATCATACTAACAGTTTCTTCTCTCAGAGTCTGAGTAATAAACAGCAATGGCCTTGGCTAGCTGGCATAAAAGTACTGGAAAAGAAGGGGGGATGTTGGGGAGACTAAGAGCAAAACTATTCTTGAGGAGAGACAGGAAGCTATGTACATTTGCAAAGATGAGTATATGTAGGATTTTTCTTGCTCAGTATAAATGTAATGCTGGTGCAATGGCAAATGAGGAGAAGAAATGGTGGTGGAGGAAAAGGAGAAAGAATCAGGCCTGGTATTAGCTGCTGCTATTAGTATGATAAGGGTAGGCCTGATACAACTGCCTCTGCAAACACGTATGAAGGTGCTGGTGATGGAGGAAGGATATGGATATTTACCGGGGCACGGGGATGTAGAGGAGGTAAGAAGAGGACTGCTAGAGACTTCGGGCTTCAGATCAAGAGAGGTAAAATTTCGGGTGGAGAAAGTGGAGGATAATAAAGATAATCATCACTATTCTACCCCTTCACCTATTTCCTCACCGCTTCATACCCCCTACTGAAGCCTAGGCAGCAGCAGCATTGTCTTCAAAATCCCATTCCCATCTCCACTTTTAATATACCAACTCCCATTACCCGTTCCACTCCCAACAACAAAAGCAAAATCAGAA
Organism: Tolypeutes matacus; assembly: GCA_026826555.1. Classification (NCBI taxonomy): domain Eukaryota; kingdom Metazoa; phylum Chordata; class Mammalia; order Cingulata; family Chlamyphoridae; genus Tolypeutes; species Tolypeutes matacus. The sequence continues at coordinate 2,516,014 of JAKSZT010054512.1, forward strand.
GAAGCAACTGGCATAAGAATACCACTGTGAGGGCATCTGCAGCTACTATGTTGGTAGGTGTGGGGATGTGGCAAACCTCCTCTGGCAAGCAATAAGAAGCAGCACTCTCAGTTGTAAGATAGCCAAGAACAAAAGGGTCATCATGTTTCAAGGTCCTTTAGGGTTGAGAGAGTTGTGCCTGGCAAAGACCAGGTGACAGGAATGGTAAAGAAATAATAAAAGTGTCAGGTGGAGCCAGTGGCCACTAGACACTTTTGGGGCAGGGAGGGGAAGAGCAGTTGAAATAAAGGGGCTTCTTTGGGATTTGGAGGTTGTCCTGAGTACCTTTGTGGCAACGGATGTAGGCCATTTTAAAATAGCACATACCATTAAGAACTGTGTGGTAGAGAGTGTTGTCTACGGGGTGAACTGTGGTCTATGGTTAGTGGCAAGGCCCCAGGATGTGTAAGTCCATTGAGGGTGGTGGGCCACACTTGTGGGAGATGTTTGTGTGGGATGTGGTGGGAGGTGTGGGAGGTGGGCAACATGGGAATCCCAGTGGGTTCCGTGTAATATTTTGGGTACCTAAGCACCTCTTAAAATATATTTATATATATACATAAATAACATTTTTGTAAGCAAATGCACATATGTGCATATACATTTATATATCATTTTGCAAAAATAAATAAATAAATAAATAAACAAAACAAAACAAAACAAAACAAAAAATTGTTATTTTCTCAGATAAATTCATGCTTTAACTGCATGGACAGGAATGGCATGGACAGAAGTGGCTGCCTTCATGAGCCAGAGGAATAGGTACTTTGCTCTCTGATGAGGCCAGTCCTCTTTGGTTTCAGAAATGTAAGTGAGAACCAAGGGGATCTGAAACATTCTTTTGGAAAATCAATTTTTTGCATACCTCTTGGATTATAAATGTAGCCTCATTTCTTTTTAAAAAATTAGAAAACACAAAGAAAAATTAAAAATTCAATCACAATCCCACTACCAGAAATAACCACTATTTATATTTTATGTATATAATTCATATATGTACATACACATATAAATGTGATTGATTTTTACATACTTAACATCATACTGTATATAATGTTTTATAGCCTCATTTTAATTAATATATTGTAAACATATGCTTATATCATTAAATATTATTCAAGAACAAGATTTCTAATGATTGCTTATTTTTCCATAATATGAATGTACGATTTTATTGTTTTAACCAAACCACTATTAATGGGTTGTTTTCAGTTTTTCATTTTCATTGCTATCAGTGGGATATAAGAGTGCCTACTTCTCAAATGGAAAACAGAGTAGAGAATTTAAAGAAGAAGGTAGTGTCTGATAGTATCAAATTCAGCAAAGATTCAGGAAAATAATGAAATCAAAATGTCCATTGGCTTTTATAAGTCATATATGACATTTTAAGAAAAATCTCATTAAATTAGAGGTACAGGAACCAAACTTCAGTGCACTGAGGAGTGAATGGGAGATATGAAATTAGGTATAATAAATAGGACTACTTTTTCAAAAGGCTTTGTTGAAAAGAGGAGAGACTCAACTGTAGATAGAGGGAAATATGGAGTCAAGGAGAGTTCTCTTTCAGGATGGGAAAGACTTGAATTTATTTATAAGCTGAAGGGAAGGATTCATTAGAGGGAGAGCTGTATAGTAAAGGATGAAGACAAGTCAACATCTCCAAGGAAGTGGATGTGATGAGGAAAAGAACAGGAAGAATGGTTGACTTTGAACAGAAAGGAATGCTTTATCTCTTCCTTTGAGACTGGAAAGAAGGTGAGGATGGCTTGGCTTAGACTGTTTTTAGGTAATAAGGGTGCAAATTTGAAGGTTAGTGTGCTTGGTAAATTAATTTTCTCAAAAGAAGAGTCAATTCTTTGGCTGAGAATGACAGAGTCAAAATTTAATGAGGGTCTAAGAAGCGTGGTTGTTAAAAAATGGATAGTGGTTGAAAATAATTAGAGAGGGAGCCTTCAATGGGCAAGTTAAATGATTCCTGGGTAGTACTGAAGGCCCAATTTAGAAGATTTAAATGTGTAGTACCACCAATCTCACAACAGGGTGAATTTATCTTCTACCTCTTAGCCATATTAAGGGTAAGAATATTGAAGGTATACTGTAATAGTGATCTATAGTTGGCCTTTTCAGGACAGAGTGGAAGGATAAGAGTACAAGCATTTTGAGGTTGCTGCTAATAGTATAATTCAAATGATCCACCATGGTCTGAATGGGAAAGGAAGAGATCAGCAAGGAATCTGACAGGGAAAGAGATTGCGAGAGGGTCTAATATAATGGAATACTCAGACAGTTGTGAGAGAAGAGAATGTTTGAATTTATGATTTTGGAGGGAAAGCCATTTTGATAGAAGACAGAGACCAGGATAGAGGTGTAGTTCCAGGCCTCAAGATTGTGTGGTTGAGGTGGAACATAATTGAGGTCATTGGAATTAAGAGGTAAACTTTTTATATAATTGGCATAACTTTCACATAAATGAGTTCACAAAAATGGAAAAAAAGAGAAACAATTTTTGCAGACTATGTCAACATTTGGGATCTTCTAGGAGTTCATTTATCTTTTTATTGGAAGCAGTAATGTCCTGCTTTGTTTCTGTTTGTAAAGAGACAGGAGGGTTCAAGGGACTTGACCAGATTCTTCTTATGGCCAGCACCATCATTTATTTACCTGAACCACTGTTTCATTTGCTTCCATAAAGGAATGTATGAAGCCCTCATTTGCAATTAAACTTAAAATTTACTGGAAAACAATGTAGACCCAGCATTTGATAGTCAGATTTGGTCTTCTCAGAGGAGGCTCCATGTTTGCAATTACCATCTAGGAGAAAGTAATACTCCAAAATATCCTTTTTTTCTACTTTGACATCCGAAGTTAAGAACAATTAAAATGATTACCAAAGCTCTTGAAACTTTTGTCCAGTATAGTGGGTAAATTAGATTTGAATCCTAGCATTGAAAATTGTTACTTCTTTGATATTAAGCATGTTGCTTATCCTTTCTGTGCTTTAGTTTTCTCATCTACAAAATAGGTTTAATAATATTTACAGAATAAGGGTGCTGTGAGGACTAAATGAAGTAACATATGTAAAACACAGAACATTATCCGTTTCAAATTTATAAAAATATGATTTTTTTCATTATGCAGAAGTAACAATGAAACTCAACCAGTGGGTATTAAACTTGTAGTCTATCTGAATATTTGCCAAATAAAATACATGTATATAGCAGAGTGTGATTTTATTATTACTAGAGAGACAAAGCTTCTGTTAATATCCATAATGTTTTTTTTTTAAAGTGTTCATTTGGCTGATGGCAACATGGTCCTAAACAAACAAGTTATTGAGCTCTAGTTGAGCTAGGACAATTAGCTCCACTTATTAGCCCCATGGTTTAAACAATTGAGTGAATTAATTACAGATCAATGAGTACAGATATTACCTATTGAATATCTCAAAAGCTTAAAAGAGGAATAAACTTTTCAGGTTTTTTTTTACAATTTCATCTCTTGGTTCTCCCCATTTTACAAAGGAGAGAAGGCATCCTTAATTTCTGAGGAAGAGAAAATGTAACTAGCAGCACATTAAATTGTATCCAGTGGCTAAAATTTCAATAGAATACACTACAATTTTTTTATAATTAAAAGTATTGTGGGGAAGCGGCTGTGGCTCAATCAGTAGGGCTCCCGTTTACCATATGGGAGGCCCCGGGTTCGGTTCCCAGGGCCTCCTGGTGAAGGCAGGCCCACCCACACGGCGCGGTTAGCTGATCCAGTGAGCACAAGCAGCAAGGGGGGGATAAATGAATAAATAAATAAAATCTTTAAAAAAAAAAAGTATTGTGGTGTAGCTGGGCCACCGTGCCTTTTCTTCTGACTGAACATATTCCTTTACTGTAATCATATTTTGAAGTTCAGTCTGTAGCTAAACAAAGAGTGATTTGTATTATTGATGTAATAGAATTACTGTGTGAGTATTGCAAATTAAAGCTTTTCATTAGAAGCACTGTCATAATTAATCACATTAGCATTGGTTAGGATAATCTAAATGTGACCTGTGATTTTTATAACTTCAAATCAGTGGAGTACATTTATTTTTAATTAAATGAATTCAAAAATAAAGCCTAGCAGAAATGTACAAATAAAAACAATAATTTAGTTTTAAGTACTGTATTACATATCTATTTCTTCTTTTTTTAAATGTTTGTTTTTCATTTTTAAAGAGGGGTTAAATTACACAGATGTTACATCAAAAGTATAGGAATTTTCTTGTTTGTCTGTCTTTGTGTTTATTATTATTATTGAAATAATGAAAATGCTCTAATAATGATTGAAGTGATAAATGAACAGCTATGTGATTATACCAAATACCACTGATTGTACACTTTCAGTGATTGTACGCTTTATTAATATGTATCAATAAAATTGATTTGTTAAAAATAAAAAAAAATAAAAATTTAAATAAAAAAATTAAAAATATATAGAGGATTCCCAAATGCCCCACCCCCTCCCTCTCACACACTTTCCCACATTAACAACACCTTTCATTAGTGTTGTAAATTTGTTACAATTTGAATACATATTGAAGCATTGCTACTAACCATGGAATATGGTTTACACTCTGCCCTGCACGATTTTATAGGTTTAGACAAAATATATAATGGCTTGTATCCGTCACTGCAACGTCATGCAAGACAATTCCAATGTCCCAAAAATGCCCCCATATTGCACCTATTCTTCCCCCCTACCTCAGAAACTCTGGTGGCCACTGCCTTTATATCTATGATACAAGTTTTTCCATTGCTAGAGTAACAATAAGTCTATAATAGAATAATAATAAGTCTACTTTAATCCGTTGTTCATTCCTCAGTGTTGAGTATTTTGGAATGGTGATGCCCACTCCACTTCTAATTGAGAGGAGGCTTAGATCCCATGGGACAGAGAGATGGAACTGTCTTGCTTTCATTTGCAAACACTCTCTGTTCCTTGGGGTAGGCATTTTCCATCATCATTTCTTTGTTAGTTGTCCTGGTTGAGTACAATGAACTGGAGAGTAGGTTTTGCAACTCTGCTGAGAATCAGGGCTCAACCTGCACATGAACAGACCAAAGATTTAAGTCTATGGGACATATATTTAACAAGTATAGTGCTAATTATAGTTCAAGTAAAAGGGACAGAAGAGTCAGTGTAGGGAAACTATAAATGAATTTAACTCTGTTACACTGGAGAGCATAAATTCCATAATAAGGCCCACTGACAGGGTGCCGAATTCCTCAGCCTATCTGCCCTCCTTATAGTGTCCAGATGTCTCTAGAGCCCTCAGGAGCCCTGCTGTTTGAGGCACTATTTACTATAGTAGTCAATGAGATCACTTAAGATGTGCATGAGCACAACCTCTAAAATGACCTCCCGACTCACTTTGAAATATCTTAGCCATAAAATCTCATTTGCATTTAATATTTCCCCCATTTGGTTCAAGATATTTTTCCGGATGCATTGCTAGTTAGCACTTGGTAATAATCCCTTGGTGCCAGGGAGGCTTATGCCTGGGAATAAGTGTGTTTATATGCTGAGTTTGGCTTAGAGAGGCCACATTAGAGCAACAAGGAAGCTTTTAGGAGGTAACTCTTAGGCAGTATATAATACTAGGCTAAGTTTCAATTTAACATGAAAGGTTCATAACTACAATCATCAATATCTTTTTGGAGAGGTTTTGGATTACAGAAGGGTCACAACCTTGGCAGGGGAAGATCACTGGTGTGGGGTGTGGGTAATGGGGGGATGTGTGGGGAGGGGTGCACCTGGGGCATGCTTCTAAGGCATATGAATATGTTCAAGTGTTCATTGGGTGCTGTCTTGGTGGGTGGAGACCCTCATAACAACAGAAAGAATATTGAGTTCCCATCCTGGGGAGTCCTGCTACATTCTCTATTTGAACAGCAAGAATCCCCTGAGTACATGGGCAGTGCCTAGTGAAGGAAGACAGAGCATTACATATCTATTTCTATGTAATAAATTATTTGGAATTTAAGGGTGTAAAAACAACAAACATATATTAATTCACAATTTCCTGTGAGTCAGGAATTTAAACATAGCTTAACAGGGCCCTGTGTTTCAAGGTGTCCCACAAGGCTGATATCAAGGTGTCAGCCAGGGCTGGGGACTCACCTGAAGGCTCCACTGTGCAGGGATCCACATGCAAGTTCATGATGGGAATTGTAGGCAGAATAATGGCACCGCAAATATGTTTATGTCCTCATTGCTGGAATCTGTAAATGTGCTACGTTACATGGCATTGAAGAACTAAAATTGCAGATGGAATTAAGGATGTTAATCAGCTGACCTTAAAATAGGGAAATTATTCTGGATTTTAGTGGTTGGTCCAATGTCATCACAAGGAGTCTTAACTGTGGAAATTAGGGACAGAGGAAGAATCAGTGTCAGAGTAATTTTATGTGAGAAAGACCCCCTAGCCATGGCTGGCTTTGGTTCTAGAAGGTGGTTCGTGGGCAGCATCAAAGAAGTCTCTAGAGGCTGGAAAAGGCAAGAAAATGGATTCTTACTTAGAAGCTTTAGAGAGGAACACAACTTTACAGATAGCTTGATTTTAGCCCAGATGTAATCGGTCATACATTAACAAATATGTTTTAGCCCACTAAATTGTATTTTAGGCACTTACTAACCCTCTGATATATTGCAATATAACTTTTATGTATGTTAAACTTTTAAAATAGCCAGAAGAATATATCAATAACTGTTGTGACTCACAGAACTGTAACCTAGGTGTTTTCGTTTGCCAAAGGGCTGCTGATGCAAAGTACCAGAAATGGGCTGGCTTTTATAATGAGAAATTTATTTGGGGAAAAGCTTACAGAGAGAGAGAGAGAGAGAGAGAGAGAGAGAGAGAGAGAGAGAGAGA
>JAKSZT010054512.1:2522969-2635492 GCA_026826555.1 Tolypeutes matacus
AGAGAGAGAGAGAGAGAGAGAGAGAGAGAGAGAGAGAGAGAGAGAGAGAGAGAGACGGCAAGAAAGAGCACATGTGCAAGATGGAAGTCATAGTCTTTTTTTAATATAGAGTTTTAAAAAGATGCTTAGATTATATAAATGTTACATAAAAAATACAGGGGATTTCCATATACCCTGCTCCAAACCCTCTTACATTTTCCCACATTAACAACATTCTTCATTAGTGTGGTACATTTGTTAAAATTGGTGAACTATTTTAGAGCATTGCCACTAAGCGTGGATTATAGTTTACATTGCAGTTTACACTCTTTCTCACACAAATTTGTATGTTATGACCAGATATATAATGGCTTGTATCTGTCATTGCAATGTCATTCAGGACAATTCCCATGTCCCAAAAATGTCCCCATATTACACCTGTTTTTCTCTCTCCCTCCCCTCAGAACCTCCAGTGGCCACTGCCTCCATATTAATGATAAAAGTTTTTCCATTGCAAGAATCACAATAAGTCTATACTAGAATACCAGTAAGTCTACTCTATTCCATCATTCATTCCCCAATCCTGAGGACTCTGGAATGGTGATGTCCACTTCACCTCTAATTGAGAGGGGGCTTAGATCCCATATGGCTGGTGGATGGGACTCTCTTGCTTGAGGTTGTAGACTCTATCTGTTCCTTGGGATGGTGGTTGTCCATCATTACCTCCTTGTTAATTGTCCTGGGTGAATCCAATGAACTGGAGAGTAGGTATTGCAACTCTGTTGAGATTCAGGGCCCAGATAGCACATTGATAGGCTAAAGATTTAAGTTTCTTGGACATTTACCTATCAACTCTAGCACTAACTATAGGTTCAAATAGAAGGGGCAGAAGGACCATGTGTAGGGAAACAACACCTGAGTCCAAATCTATCACACTGGGAAGTCACAGTCTTTTGTAATCTAATTGCAGACCACACTGAAAGAGAGAGAATTACACAAGGTTGTGAATTCCAGGAGGCAAGAATCATTGGGGGCCATGTCAGAAGCTGTCTATCACAAATACTGATACAATACTCACAGTATTTTCCCCATGCTTAAAATCATGAAAATTTATAGGTAGCTCACTTTTCTTACTATTTTTTTAAAGTTATCTTTCTTATCTGCTGATGTTTATTTTAAAATATATTTTAAATATATATATGGATACATAGAAATCTGAAGAGAAAATAAACAAAATAAACATGGTTATATCTGATGAAAGAACTTCAAGAAATTCTTACTTTCTTTACAATTTTTATTATTATTTTAAAGTTTGCAATGAGCATGAATTTATATAATCAAAATTTAAATTAATTTATTTGAAAAATTAAAAGTTAAAACTTTCCACATGTATAATGTTCCAGACCAATTTCGTTGGGCATTGACATTTTAGCTAAATTTGTGCTGAATACCAGTCATATGCTGTATTCAGTGAACCATGCATACCAACAATATTTTCATTGCAAAATAAAATGATCATAACTTTCCCAGGAAAAATAATTAAGAGACTTAAACTAAATGAAAAAGTTATGAAGACACAGAAACTTCTCCTAACTTCTTATGAGGGAGATGTGACAGGACGTTTAGTTAAATAAACTTATGTCTTTAGAACCACATACATTAAGCCCTTACAACTGTCTAAGATCTTCAGCCAATTTTGTAGAATTTCTCTTACTCTCAGATAGTTCCATCTTTAGACACATGGAAACAAGTCAAAACTGAGATGAGTCACTTCTCTCTTGTTTGGTCATGAGTAGGAATATTGGTTGAGAGCGGCACTGAAAATGAAAGAAATACACTGCGGGCTTTCTTTTGTCATTATTAGAAAAGAAACTGAAAATATTGATGCAATTTCCTTATTACAATAGTGAATTACAGGACCTTCTAAAACACTAGCAAATAGATTTCTTATATAACTGCGTGCTTTATAGAGCTGCTTCAGCTAAGATTATATTAAAAAAACTCACAAACATATTATCATTTGGAGGAAAAAAAACTATTCACAACATGGCCTTTTGTTATATTCCTCACTTTTAAAAGAAAGATGGCATACATTGCTACATTGGGCTGAGTAACTCACTTTTACTTCTGCCTGCAGTTTGGTCTTGCAGGTTGAATACTTTGATTAAAATAATTTATGTGTTTGTGTATGTGTGCATGTGCATGTGATCTCATAAGTGCAAAATGAATGAGAGACTAATTTTTCTCCAAAGCTTAAAGTTCCAGCTTCCTGTAGTCAGAGAAAAGGTGGACAAATAAACAAATGACTTTATCTTCTGTGGCATTTTACAAATGCACATAATATTCGTTTTCTCTTGATCCCTTTGTTTGCACTTGTATGAACTGTTATGAGGTAAAAAAAATTAATATTATCCACTAATAATGATGAGAAATTGACTGAAGGGATTTTTGAAAATATTATCTTTCATAGCATGAGAGACACCATACAATGTTGTAGGACTAACTATTTTTTTTCCCCCTATTTGAAGAAACAAATTAAATGTAAATACGTGTAAGACTAAGAAGATGAGGAAAATATATTGGGGTATTTGTGTTTACTTATTGCTACCATTTTCTGTAATCTTTCAATGTTTAGAGATGTGGCTTTAAATTGCAGTAAATACATCACTTGTGGAAATCGTCCATTGATATATAAAATATATAATCATATGGGTAAAATTTATATTCTGATGACCTAATATTTTAAGTATCCACGTTTCCTGATGATTGGTCTGCTGTGATATGCCAAATTATACTATGATATATTAATGGATCTATTACTGCCTAGTGGCTATATAATCACCTTCTCAGAAGCAGTGATAAACATGGTTAGCAATGTAACAATGATTAGTACCATTGATAACATGATTAGTGGACCCAGTCATTTTATTTGGGATATTTTTTATGCTTTTTGTTTTGACAAGTAGCCTGCCAAAACAGACCACCCAGTGATAAAAATTTAGCAATGATGTGGTAATCCAACTTGTTTGTGATTTACATATATTTTTTTGTTTTAATGACTGAAACATCTAAAGACTATTAACTTATTAAGAATGAACCTAAGGGGATTTTCCTTAACAATTTTGTGTAAAAAAATGCAGTCTGTCAAAACGGGCAGTGTTTGAACTAGTTGGGTTATTTATCAGCCACCAAATGAATGGATCTTCTCGATGTCTGCCGCCAACTCAAATTTTGTTCCCAGCAACTCAGATTGAAATTGGGGATTCGGGTTCCTTTTGCCCCACACTAAAAGAAAAACTGAAAGAAAATCTGCCAAACCTTTAGATTTTTTTTCATATGTATAAGAGCAACTATACAGGTGTTTTGAAAATATTCAGACTGACTTTTGTCCTTATAATCTGTTAGGCAGCATAACGATATGATGTTAGTTTTCTTCCAAGTACTTGCAGTTTATCATGCAGTTTATTATACTTACTTTTAATAAATTTCATTTACTATAACTTTCAAGAATATGGGTGTTATCTGATGCCAAAAACAATGTCAGCTAAAATTTATCATTAAAATGTTTAGTGCAAGGATTTGTTATACTGTTGGAGTTTTAATACTTTATCATTTATTTGATCTTGTGACAATCCTAAATCCACAGAATGATGTATAACATATACAGTATTTATTTTTAAGATTATTTACTTTCAAGGTTGAAAAGGACCTTAAAGGACCTTAAAGCTTTCAGAACCTCCCAGTACTTTAATCTTTTTGCAACATTCCTGCAAGGTTTGGTTCCTGGGTACATATTTTACACGCCGCCCCCCCAAACACACACTTCATCCAGGAATTTATAACCTCCGGAGGTAGCAACATTTTCTTTATATTGAGAAGAAAGCCAACATGTGTTGACTTTCACCCATCAGTCCCAATTTCTACTTTTGGGAATGTACAGAAGATGTAATTTAGTATCCTCTAGGCTTCTCTTTTTCCAGATTAAACCTTCCTAGTTCCTTTATCTGTTCTTCATATAAAATTGTTTCAAGTTCCCCAATAACTATAGCTGAGTTCATGTAAACAAACTCTCAAATTATGGCCCACAGAACTGAATACCATACTCAGTTGTGGTCTATGCAAGATTATCAACTCTCTTATTTAAAATACAATGCTTGTATTTATCTAACCTAAACTGGAATTCACTCTTTGAGGGCTGATGCTTTTTGTATTCATTTAAAACTAAAATACACAAACCTTTTTCTTTTTTTACTTTTCCTTTTTCTTTTCTTTTTAATATGTACTGTTGTTAAGCCATGTCTTTCCAATGCTATACTTGATAGTTGGCTTTTTGGATCCAAATCCAGGACCTTACAATTATCCTGATTAAAATCCATCTTTTAGAGTTCACCTGTCATTTAGCAATCTGTGACAATCCACTGAGATCCTTATTCTGTCCTCAAAAGCATTTTCTCTCCCACCAAGTATTGTGTCATCTACAAATTTGCTAGGTAAGCCATTCATATTTTCAAAGAAGTCACTAACCAAACTATTAATCAAACCAGATCCCAGGGAAGAGCACTTTGGGAAGTTGTTGGAGACCTCTCTTTAGGTTGACATTATTCCATTAAATCACATCTTTTGTTTTAGTCATTCAACTAATTACAACTTCCTTGAAGTATATTATCATCTGGCCCACAGTTTTCTATGCTGTTAAAATCTGGCAAGTGTATTTGCTTACAAAAATGTTATTTATATATATATATATACATATATTTTAAGAGGTGCTTAGATTACCCAAAATATTACACGGAACCCACTATAAAAAAAAAAATCTGGCAAGTGTTTGCTGATATCTAGGGAGCATATTTTGGGGGATAAACTTGGTTTACCAATTAGTGATCCTTCCAGATGAAAAAAATGAAAATGAAAATAAAGATTTTTTTCCAAAATATGTTGAGCAAGTATAAAACTATCTATAGCTGGTTGTTCAGAAAATGGTTCTGAATGCATATAGATGATGCTTCACTTAGTGTTATACTGCTTCACAAAATGAAATCAACAATTATTTATTAACTGCCTAATCTCTTCAGAGTACCATGATAGGCATGTGTGGCATCAAGAAATAAAATATATAATCCTTTTCACTGAAACACTTCCACTGTATTTTAATAGTGACACACATCCCTATACCAGTGTTGTCTAGTCAGTTCCATGCTAGTCATCACAAGGGGTACTGACTGGGTGAGAGGTTATGAATGGCACATAATGAACCCATCCTAACTGTGCGTTAGAATGGGTTTAAAAACCAAATACCAAACCCTAAGGAAGTGGTTTTCAATTTTTTTTACCACAAAAAATGAGGTTTATAGCATGACCATTCTATCTATCTATATGAATATCTGTATGTATATATGTATGCATATGTTTATAAGTATATACATGTATAAATACATATATAGGCATATGTATATATATGTTTAGGTATATACTCATATGCGTATATGTATGCATATAATGCCAAAATTAACATTTCACAATACAATATTTCTCTTATTGCTCAATTTTCTAAACTTGTCTTTTGGATTTTTTTTTTATTGTGGGTAAAAATCAAGATTTTCACAATACATACCAACATTTGCAAAATGATATATAAATATATATGCATATATGTGCATTTGCTTAAAAAATGTTATTTATATACATATATATAAATATATTTTAAGAGGTGCTTAGATTACCTAAAATATTACACGGAACCCACTGGGATTCCCATGTTGCCCACCTCCGACACCTCCTACCACATCCCACACAAACAACTCCCACAAGTGTGGCCCACCACCCTCAATGGACTTACACATCCTGGGGCCTTGCCACCAACCATAGACCACAGTTCACACCGTAGACCACACTCTCTACCACAAAGTTCTGAGTGGTGTGTTCTGATTTAAAATGGCGTACATCCGTTGCCACAACGGTACTCAGGACAACCTCCAAATCCCAAAGAAGCCCTTGTATTTCAACTGCTCGTCCCCTCCCTGCCCCAAAAGTGTCTAGTGGCCACTGGCTCCACCTCGTTATAATTTCTTCCATTGCTAGAATCACCATATGTGAACAACAGAATACCACCAAGTCCACTCTAGTCCATCGTTCTTCCCCTAATCCTGAGGGGACTGGGATGGTGATGTCCACTCCAACTCCAAGTGAGAGAGGGCTTATATCCCATGGATATGGTGGGTGGGATGATCCTACCTGCAGATGCAGGCCCTCTCCATTCCCTGGGATGGCCATTGCCCATTGTTGTCTCCTCACCAGGTGACTTGGATGAGTCCATTGAGCTGTAGGATAGGAGTTGCAGCTCCACCGAGATTCCATGCACACCTGGCACATAGGTAGGCCAGAGGCTCCAGTCTCTGGAAGTATACCTAAAAACTTCAGCATCACATATAGGTTTGAATAGAAGGGACTGATGAACCATATGCAGGGAGGACTTATTTGAGTCCAATTCTGTCACTCTCAGGAGCACAGATTCCAAAATAGAGCCCACTGATAAGGCATCAGTCTCTGGGTCTATCCCCACTTATATAGGACCTGGGTGTCCACAGAGCTCTCTGGAGCCCCTCTGTGTGGGGTGATAGGCACTTAGATGTTCTATGAGCTCCTACTGAGGTGTGTGTAAGAGTTACCTCTGGGATGACCTCCCAACTGTCTTTGAAGTCTCTTAGCCACTTGAACTCATTTGTCCTTTTCCCCCTTTAATTCAAGGTCTTTTTCCAGTTGTTTTTCCAGTTGGCACTTGGTATTAATCCCTCGTTGCCAGGGAGGCTCATCCCCGGGAGTCATGTTCCATGTTGGGGGGAAGGTAATGCAATCATATGCTGAGTTTGGCTTAGAGAGAGGCCACATTTGAGCAACAAGGAGGCTCTTGGGGGCAACCCTTAGGCACCCCACAACTGCAGGCTAAGTCTCAGTTACAAGAGCAAAGACTCACAAGGGTAGTCATCAATAAAAAGAACACATCAGTGGGTCATCCTCTTTTGACAGACACTGTCCCTGCACTCAGAGAACTATTGCTGCTCCCTTGGAGACTGTGGCAGAGCTCTCCAGGCTAGGAATTCAGATTCCCTCATTTATTGTGTGATTGTCCACCTATCGTGACCACACCCCATCTTTTTATTTTTTGAACGATTTTGTATATCTTTCATGTATATTCGGAAGAACTAATTCCCATGAAACCTCCCTCCCAGACACCCCCTACCAATAATCCCCTGCAGTACCCATTGTAACCCTTCTGTGATCCAAATCCTCCATGAATATGTAGTCCATAAAATAATCAAATACACTTAATAGGAAAAAGAAACAAGTATGATAAGCTTACATGCAAGAGACAAACATAAGGAAACTCAGGGGGAAAAAAAAAAGAAAAGAGAAGGAAAAAAAACAAATAATCAAACAAAAAACAAAACAAAATAAAATATAATTAGCAGATTGGGACATTCAAAAAATGGGCAAAAAAGTAAAGGAAATGTCTTTAAAAATATATATACATATATATGTTCATTTTTTTTTCTTTCTCTTTTCTTTTCTTTCCTTCCTTTTATCACGGTGTTACCAGATGTCTGGTGTGCCATGACACCTTCGCCCTCTCAATCCCCATTGTCTCCCAATTTTTCATTTAACTTTCGAAGAAGTTTTAAGTCACAGCAAAGTCACACACGGAGTGCCGGAGACTCCCAGCTACCAAACCACCCCACATTCCCCACCCCATATTAACACCCCCCTTTTTTTGGATGTTAGCATTGTTATAACTGTTATACAGATAGCAAAATATAGCAACTAAACATTGTCAATGATTTACAGTATAGTTTTCAATTTAGATGATACAGTTTAATAATTTTGATGATATTTACCATGAACTGTGTCCATTACTGTAAGGTAATGATAAACCTTCCCCATGACCACCAACACCCCATTAGATCTTGACTGTTCCCTTCCCCCCAGCCCCCGAGGGCCCATGATACCACCCTCTCCTGACCCATGGAATGTCAAGATTCACAGTTACATGTTCTGGGGATTTGAACCTGCCCTTCCTAATCCACCCCCCCCAGTGCTGCACCACCAAACCCAGGAACACCACCACTCATCTGCCCCAACCCCCAACATGCAACCACGCTCGATCCCTTTACCATAGATTATGTCCATATGGGTGATGGCTCAAAGCCTGCTCTTCTCTTACTCTCCTTTGTTAACCTATCTTTCAGACAATGGTTCTCAGAGACTGCTCACTTTCCTCAGTTCAGATCAGTGAGGTCATATACTGTTCATCCTTCAGTGCCTGGCTTGCTTCACTCAACATAAGGTTTTCAAGATTCATCCACGTTATTCCATGTGTTAGCACTTTGTTCCTTCTTACAGCTGAGTAATATTCCATTGTATGTATGTATCACATTTTGCTTATCCATTCGTCTGTTGATGGGCACCGGGGCTGATTCCAACTTTTGGCAATGGTGAACAATGCCGCTGTGAACATTGGTATGCATATATCTGTTTGTGTCTTTGCTTTCAGTTCTTCTGGTTATATACCCAGCAGTGGAATTGCTGGATCATACGGAAGATCTATTGTTAGTTTTCTGAGGAACTGCCAAACTCTCCTCCACAGTGACTGGACCATCCTGCAGTCCCACCAGCAGTGGATGAGGGTTCCTATTCCTCCACATCCTCTCCAACATTTAGTGTCTCCTGTTTTTTTAATAGCTGCCATTCTGATGGGTGTAAGATGGTATCTCATTGTAGTTTTGATTTGCATTGCCCTGATAGCAAGCGATGTTGGGCATTTTTTCATGTGCTTTTTAGCCATTTGTATTTCTTCCTTGGAGAAGTGTCATTTCAGGTCACTTGCCCATTTTTTAAATGCGTTGTTTGTCCTTTTATTTTCAAGGTGTAGGATTTCTTTATATATGCAGGATATTAGGCTCCTATCAGATATATGATTGCCAAATATTTTTTCCCATTGGGTAGGCTGCCTTTTTATTTTCTTAATAACATCCTTTGAGGTGCAGAAGTTTTTAATTTTGAGGAGATCCCATTTATCTATTTTTTCTCTTGCTGCTCGTGCTTTGGCTGTGAAGTTCATGAAACCATTTCCTATCACAAGGTCCTGTAGATGCTTCCCTACGTTATCTTCCAAGGTCTTTATGGTTTTGGCTCTTATATTTAGATCTTTGATCCATCTTGAGTTGATTTTTGTATAAGGTGTGAGATGGTATTCTTCTCTCATTCTTTTGGATATGGATATCCAGTTCTCCAAGCATCACTTGTTAAAGAGGCCATTCTGTCCCAACTGAGTGGGCTTCATGTTCTTGTCAATTATCAGATGACTGTATATGCGAGGATCTATATCAGAACTCTCAGTTCGGTTCCATTGGACAGCAGGTCTATCCTTGTGCCAATACCACACAGTTTTGATCACTGTAGCTTTGTAGTATGTTTTAAATTCAGGTAGTGTGATACCTCCAACTTCATTTTTCATTTTCAATATATCTTTGGCAATTTGGGGCCTCTTGCCTCTCGAAATATATTTTGTGGTTAGTGTTTCCAGTTCCTTAAAAAATATAGTGTTGACTTTTATTGGGATTGCATTAAATCTGTAGATTAGTTTGGGTAGGGTAGATATCTTGATGATGTTTAGTCTTCCTATCCATGAACAGGGAATATTTTTCCATTTATTTAAGTCTTTGATTTCCTTTAACACTGTTGTGTAGTTTTCTGTATATAAGTCCTTTACATCTTTAGTTAAATTTATTCCTAGGTATTTGATTTTTTTATTTACTGTTGTAAATTGTATTTTTTTCCTGATTTCCTCCTCAGTTTGCTCATTATTGGTGTACAGAATTGCTACTGATTTTTGAGCGTTCATCTTATAGCCTGCAACATTACTGAACTCCTTTATAAGTTCTAGAAGCCTTGTTGTAGATTTCTCAGGGCTTTCTATGTATAGGATCATGTCATCTGCAAATAATGAAATTTTTACTTCTTTTCCAATCTGGATGCCTTTTATGTCCTTTTCTTGTCTCAGTGTTCATGCAAAGTACTTCTAAGACAATATTAAATAGGAGTGGTGATATTAGGCATCCTTGTCTTGTTCCCGATCTCAGAGGGAAGGCTTTTAGGATTTCACTATTGAAAATGATGTTAGCTTTGGGTTTTTCATATGTACCCTTTATCATTTTCAGAAAGTTTCCATCTATTCCTATCTTTTGTAGTGTTTTTATGAGGAAAGAGTGCTGTATTTTGTCTAATGCTTTTTCTGCATCTATAGAGATGATCATGTGATATTTTTCTTTCAATCTATTTATGTGGTGTATTACATTGATTGATTTTCTTATATTGAACCATCCTTGCATACCCAGGATGAAACCCACTTGGTCATGGTGTATAATCCTTTTGATATGTTGTTGAATGCGATAGCAAGTATTTTCTTAAGGATTTTAGCATCTAGGTTCATTAGAGAAATTGGTCTGTAATTTTCCTTTCTTGTGGTATCTTTATTTGGTTTTGGTATTAGGGTAATGTTGACATCATAGAATGAGTTAGGTAATATTCCTTCTACTTCTATTTTTTGGAAGAGCTTAAGTAGAATTGGTGTTAGCTCTTTCTGGAATGTTTGGTAGAATTCAGCTGTGAAGCCATCTGGTCCTGGACTCTTCTTAGTTGGGAGGTTTTTAATGACTGAGTCTATCTCTTTACTTTAATTGGACTGTTGAGTTAATCTATTTCTTCTTTCATCAATGTCGGTTGTTTGTGGGTTTCTAGAAACTTGTCCATTTACTTTAAATTGTCATTCTTGTTGGCATATAATTTTTCAAAGTATCCTCTTATGATACTCTTTATTTCTGTGGGGTCAGTAGTGATATCACTTTGCTCATTCCTTATTTTATGTATTTGCATCTGTTCTCTCTTTTTCTTTGTTAGTCTGGCTAAGGTTTTGTCAATTTTGTTGATATTCTCAAAGAACCAACTTTTGGTTTTGTTTATTGTTTCCAGTGCTTTCTTATTCTCTATTTTATTTACTTCTGCTCTAATCTTTGTTATTTCCTTCTTTCTACTTCCTTTAGGTTTAGTTTGTTGTTGTTTTTCCAATTCCTCCAAGTGTGCAGTTAGGTCTTCAAGTTTAGCTCTTTCTTCTTTTTTTATATATGAATTTATGGCTATGAACTTCCCTCTCAGGACTGCTTTCGCTGCATCCCATAGGTTTTGATATGTTGTGTTGTTGTTTTCATTAGTTTCAGGTAGTTACTGATTTCTTTTGAGATTTCCTCTTTGACCCACTGTTTGTCTAAGAGTGTGTTGTTTAACTTCCATATCCTTGTGCCTAACCTGTTTCTCTGGCCCTTAGTGATTTCCAACTTCATTCCGTTGTGGTCAGAGAAATTACTTTGTATAATCTCAATCTTTCTGAATTCATTGAGTGTTGTTCTTTGGCCTAGCATGTGGTCTATTTTGGAGTATATTCCATGTGCACTCAAGAAGAATGTAAATCCCACTGTGTTTGGGTGTAGTGTTCTGTATATGTCTATTATGTCCAGGTCTTCTAATGTATTGTTGAGTGCCTTAGTTTCTTTATTGATTCTCTGTCCAGATGTTCTGTCTAATGATGATAGTGGTGTGTTGAAGTCTGCTGCTATAATTGTAGAGGCATTTATTTCTCCTCTTAGTTTTTCCAGAGTTTGCTGCTCGTATTTTGAGGCACCTGGATTAGGTGCGTAAATGTTGATGATTGTTCTCTCTTCTTGAGAGATTACTCCTTTTACTAATATGTAGTGTCCATCTTTGTCTCTTACAATAGTTTTGCATTTAAAGTCTATTTTGTCTGATATTAGAATAGCTACTCCTGCCCTTTTTTGGCTGTTGTTAGCTTGTAAAATGGTTTTCCAGCCATTCACTTTCAGCCTCCTTGAATCCCTGGGTCGAAGGTGGGTTTCTTGTAGACAGCATATAGATGGATCATATTTTCTTATCCATTCTGCCAATCTGTGTCTCTTGATTGGTGAATTTAACCCATTAACATTCAGTGTTATTACTCATAACGAATTTCTTACTTCAGCCATTTTTTCTTTGGGTTAATGTGTGTCATATGTTGTTTTGTTTCTCTTTTTGTCTTTTCAGTTGTTTTTAAATGCTCCTCCAACTCTCTCTCCCTTGTTTTTTCCTTTCAACTTGTAGAGATTCCTTTAGTATTTCTTGAAGTGCTGGTTTGTTCTTGACATACTCTCTTAAATTCTGTTTATCTGTGAATATTTTGAACTCTACAACATTTTTGAACGCCAATTTTGCTGGATAGAGAATTCGTGGCTGGAAGTTTTTTTCTTTTAGTGTTTTGATTATGTCATACCACTGTATTCTTGCCTCCATGGTTTCAGCTGAGAAATCAGCACTTAATCTTTTTTGTGCTTCCCTTCTATGTGATGGTTCTCTTTTCTCTTGCTGCCTTGAGCATTTTCTCTTTGTCTTGAGATTGGACATTTTGACAAGTATATGTCTTGGAGTTGGCCTGTTGGGATTTATACTATTTGGGGTGCACTGTGCTTCCTGGATCTGCACATCCATCTCTCTCAATGGGGTTGGGAAGTTTTCAGACATTATTTCCTTCAACACTTCTTCTGTTCCCTTTCCCTTCTCTTCTCCTTCTGGGATGCCCATAATGCGTATGTTTGTGCGTTTTGTATTACCGGTTAATTCCCTGAGTCCATGCTGGATTTTTTCTATCTTTTTGTCTATCTGTTCTACAATCTCTTTGATTTCAGCTGTATTGTCTTCCATATCACTAATTCTTTCCTCTGCCTGTTCAAATCTGCTGCCATGTGAGTCCAGCGTCCTTTTCATTTCTTGGCTTGTGCCATTGTTCACCATCTTATCCATTATCTTTTTAGGCATGTTTGCTATTTCTTCAGTATGTTCTCCCAGTGACTTCTTTAGATCCTTAATCTCTTCCTACAGTTCTTTATGTTGGTCTATGATATTTGTTTGGATAGCTTTGATTAGTTGTTCTATGTTCTGCATTGCTTCCTGGTTTTTATTTTGTACGTTGGACTGGTCCACGTTTTCCAGTTTCTCAGAGTCATTTGTATTTTTTTGTTGCCCTCTGGTCATCATATTATCTTGATGGATTTGTTCAGTTGATTAGCTTTTCTCTATGCTCTAGAATTTTATTTAGCTGTTGGTTCTGCATGTGAGTTAAGTTTTCTCTTTGACAGTTTTTCTTCTTATTTTATTTCCTTGCTTCTTTCTATGTTCCCTTGAAGGCAAAAGGTTAGGGCCAGAGGAATCAAAAGATGTAAGGAATGCAGAAGGATAAAAGTAATATTGGTAAAAGTTAGAAGAGGGGCAAAATGAGACTTGATGAGATGAATATTTAACTTGTGTAGGCAGTGTAGAGTACTAGGAAAAAATATGGAGTTCCTACAATGGACTGGAAAAGAAATGGCAGAATATATATATATAGTGTTTTAGAAGACTAGAATTATGAGGAGGGAGAGAAATAGTAAAGAAAGGTCTGTAAGGAAAAAATTAATACTAATAAAAAAAAAAGAAGAAGAAAACAAAATAGATGGAATAGAAATTGACACCCTTAAGTTGTGGGCCTATGATAAAATGTTGTCTCTAAGAGACACAACAGAATACAGAAGGCGGAAAGATGTAGGAAGGATAAGCGATAGTTTTTAATACCAAATCAATATATACAGCGAGTGGGAAATTACTGAAAAAGAAGCCCAGCAAAGAAGCGACAGGCTGGCAGCACCTAATTAAAAAAAAAATAGAAAAAAAAAAAGAAATGGGGGAGGAAAGAGGAAAGAATAGCAAGAGACCAGAAAGAAACAGAGAGAAACCAAAGAACCACCCAGGCAAGCAGTCAAACAGAGCTAAAGGGAGGTCAATGATTCCCCTAAGGTCCACGTGGATCCTTCCTGCCTACTTGTGTTTATCAATCAATTTCCCCACAGGGTTCTATATGCAGGTCCTGAAGCAGCTTTTAGATATTAAACTAAATTAAAAAGAATTTATTTTTCATTTGTTGAAGTGACCTTCTCACTTTTTTTTTTTAATTATTATTTTTTTAGCGAAATGCAGGACCCAAAATAATTCCTCCTCTAAACCAACCCCCTTACGGAAGGGACCCTAGCTCGGCCGGTGGAAATTAATCAAGCCCGTCCCACTTTCAGGACTCCCTAGGTTAGCTGTAGCTCTGATGTTAGTCAGTGAGGAGTGCTAAAGACGGCCAATTCCGCCCCTTCTGGAGCCGAGCTCGAGTGTCACCGGGCTGCTAAGTAAATCAGTTTGAGTTCAGATTCGCGTCTGCTCTCAGCCTGATGCTGCTTCAGGTCGGCTTATCTGCTCCCCAAAGCTATGGGACGGTGCAGGCAGCCAGATCGATGTCTAAAAATAAAAAATACCCTTCCCTGTCCTCCAACAGAACCCTCCCTCTTTTGGGAAGTGTCCCTTCTTCCTGGCTCCGCAGTGGCCCGGGTCTTATCCCTGGGCTGCTAGGGAAATCAGCTCCGTTCCCCGACCAGAATCCCCCCTCCGGTTCACCGGTGCTGATTAGCTCACTTGTTCTGTTCACACAAGATCCAAAGGGCGCCAGGCAGCCAGATCCCCAGAAAATAAAACTTTTCCACCCTGCTCGTGGCTCCAAATGGCTGTTTTATTTTATTTTATTTTTCCTCCCTAACTGCAGGGCTCAGCCGTCTGTGCCAACCACCACCGGCAGCCTTAAAATTCACGAATCTCTACTGTTCTGTCCATGTCATTGATCCGCGCAGATAGATGTCCCAAGCTTCTCACTACACGCGTGCACAGCACAGACCCCCGGGCAGGACCCCATCCACCATCCACCTTGTTCTGGGAGCTTGCAGTGTGTGCCCTCTTACACTAACACCATCTTCCATAGACAAAGATTTAATTGCTAAAAATACAGTAAGGAGATTGGAAAACAGTGCTCAGAATGGAGTGCTGAGAATCAGCCTGTCTATTGGATTTTATTAATTTTTAAAATTTGGTGACCAGTAAATTGCTTTCCTGATCCACCTTCAGTCTGTGACTCTGCCTGCCACATCATCTTTATTCTTAAGGTAGGGAGACATACACTTAAATATAGCATAGATATATTTCCAGTTTAAGCACAATGAGGATTGACAGCCTTTTTTGTTGTCTAGATCATCATCTCCTCTATATGATCTAGGATATGGTTCTTTGTAGAGTAGGGCACTCCAAGGAAGAACATTTGTCTAGTCCCCTTTGAGAAAAATGTGTGCAGATTGTTGGGGGTGAGGAAGGAACTGAACACTTCTAAAGTGCTTATTATGCATTTAAGTTACTTTACATATGATAATTAACTTTATCTTAAAAAAAAAAATCTGGATATCAGAGACTATAGCAATCTGTCCAAGGTCACTAAACTTCTTTATCCAAGAAACATGGATTTAGACACAGGATCTTTCTGACTTCAAAGCACATATACATTCTACCATGATGTGTTAACTTTTGCTTTAAATTTGGCTTGCTTTTAGGCATTTAAACTGTACCTATTTCTCCACACAAATTCATAAATAACTCCAATTGCCCTATTATCAAGATTTCCCTTTTGGAGTACAGATCATTATTCTCTAAGTTCCTTCTAGATTCCTTCTTTGAGACTCAGATTTGTGGAATGGCTAACAGCACAGACTCTGGAAATTCTGGAGTCAGATAACTTGGTTTGAATCCCGGCCTTTCCAAAGTGTTAGCTGTGTGAATTTGGGCAAGTATTTAGACTCTCTGTGCCTAATTTCCTCTTCTGTAAAATGGAAATATTAGTAGCTATCTCATAGGGTTCTTGTGAGTATTAAAATGAAAACACTTATATGGAATAGCGCCTTGCATATAGTGCTATATATGTAATACTTATTATAACCATTCTTTGTGCTTACCTACAGGGTGAGTTCTGTTTCAGAAGAATAGCTAGCTAGCTGCCTACATGGTATACTGTATTGGACAGTGAAAGGTGCAACCAGAAGAAAATTGTCTCTTGTAATGAACATTCATTTTATTCCCTTCTACTTGATCTGAAATTCTAGCCATTAGAGGAATTAATGGGATACACAATGAGGAGAAGGAGGTACAAGGACTCAGTAAATAACACAAGTTATAAGAAAATTACTCTTTTCTCTTATTTTAACATGGATTTAAATATAACAGACTAAACTGAGGGTTATAAAACGTGGAAAAGCTTTGCAGGAGGAGTTGTGGCCCTCTGCCTGCAACTTCTGCTTCAAACACAGAGCTGTTTGCTTCCTTCCTTCCTAACCTTCAATAGACAAAATCAGGAATGCCACCACCTCATATGTATATATCTTCGGTGCCTTCTTGTGCCTTAATCAAAGTTAGTCCCCATATAGTCAGTTTGACCCATATAATAAAGAGTTGACTGTACCTTTCCCATTTTTAAAATGAAGAAGCACAAATGGGTCAAATAATTTGACTTAGATCAGGGTTTCCCAACCTGGACATTTTTGATATTTTAAGCCAGATGATTCTTTGTTTTGAGGACTATCCAGTGCATTGTTGAATGCAACAAAGAAGTCTCTAGACATTGTCAAATAATCGGGGAAGGGAAGGGGTAGAAGGAGGTGGTAAGGTAGAAAATTACTCCTTGTTGATAACCACTGCTTTAAGTCATAAACTTGTAAATGGGGGTCTAAGATTAAAACTCAAGTCCATCTGATTCAGAAGTCCATGATTTTCAACATACTGCATCACTGTTCCCTGTAGAATGACATACAGACAAGCCCTGATTGACAAGCAGAAGAAAAGAGCAAGGAAAGTCAACTCTAGATGCAAAACTTGACTTAACTCACAATTTTTCTACTGGTGAGCTTGTTACAAATGGCTCGTTATATTAGGACTCCACACTGCTAAGGGGAATGTAACAAGTAGGAGGGCTCTGCGCCTTTTCTGTACTGAATTAAAAGAGCTTCCAGAGCAAGTACACAAATATCCAGATGGCAGGAAGAACTTCAGTACAATAGGCCCTTGAACATTTTCTCAAACTACCCAAAGTATTTGATGTAATTCTGAAGAATTCCGACATGAAACAAGATACCTAGATACATGCAATCTAATTTATATTGACTCACTAGAATTAAGGTATTGAAAGAACTGGGTAGACGTTTTTAAATTTATTTGAGAATAGTAGGAATATGAGATTCTCAGGTTAATATGCTTGCCTTCCAGAGAGAGTGTCGTTCTAAACCTCATTCCAGTTCTTCAGAAACACTAAACAAACAAGATGAAAACAAAATGAAGGCATATTTTGGAGCCTGGAACTCTGCATCTGGGCATCTTCTACATCATTTACTGCTCACAGTGCAGTATTACAAATAAATGTCATGTCAGCATGTGAACGTTTAAAATACATTCTAATGATGATCGCATTGTGAGCATTGCCAAAGTAGAATAAAATGCAATCAGGATTTAAATGTTTCTAAAATAATAGCTCCTTGGATTCAAGCACACTGATAAATGCCAAAGACAGTTACGAAATTATGTTTTCTGGTCATCACTGTTATTTTTCTTGTGGAACGTTTTGTACTAGGAGCTATAAGAGAGTACTAATAATCTAAGATGGGAATACTTTATTCTATAAAATCATCATGATTCAGGTGAAGTGCTTTAGTTTCAGATGATCTCTGTTTCAAGATTGACAGGTCATCAGCATACCTTACTTTGAAATATGCGTACTCTAAATATTTCTGAAACATTCACTTTTCACAGCAGATTCTCTTGCTTTCCTCATATCTGCATATAAATGGAAATTATTTGCTTATTTTATACTCAGCCTTTTTTATTTGAGGAGCCAAAATTAGCCGTAAAGATGACATTCATATCATTCAAAGAGGAATATGTGCTTAAACCCTAAAACGAACATGAAATCACTTTGTAAGAATTCCCCACTTCAATTTCATAAATTAAGATAGTACTTAAACAGCCACAATATGTCCACAAATCTGCCATGTTTAAGACTGGGTCAGAAGAGTTGGTGATAAGAGTATAAGGTAAGTATGCTGTGAATTTTTTTTCACAGCATACTAACCCCCCCCTTGAAATATTGTTTGCATATTATTTTTATAATTAAAAACAAAATTATATTTTAAAAATTAAAAAATAAAAAAAACACAAATGCTGTTATGGTTACCTTTGGAGGCAAATAATTCTTTCTTTGGGGAAAATTTTATTTAAGTATATCATTCATTACTTGAACATACAGGGCTCCCATAGATCACCCCACCTCCAACACCTTGCATTGTTGTGAAACATTTGTTAGAAATTATGAAACAGCATTGTCAAAACATTACCATTAACTGTAACACATATTTTACATTTGGTGTATTTTCCCCCAACCGACCCAATTATTAACACCCTGTATTAATATTATGTATTTGTTATAGTTCATGAGAGAACATTCTCAGATTTCTTCCACCACAGAATTCCCTGTGTTACACAGTCCCATGTTTTGTACAATTTATTCAAAGTGTACACTCAGTGGCTCTCGTTTTCATCACAAAGTTGTGCTGTAATCACCTCAGTAAATTTTAGAACGTTTTCATTACTTCAAAAGGAAAAAATTCTATACACCCTTATACCTCTCATTGTTGTCCCTTAGAAATGATATATCTTCTTGGAAGCAAATAATTCTCAACCAATTATTCATTTACACTTATTTATGCACATAAGAATTTGTTTATTCAATTCCAAAGCACATGGTCAGTGAGAATATTTAGTCAAATCAGTGAAAGTATTATGTAGACAAAAATAACACTTGTTTGACTTGTTTAAAAAAAAGAGTATATGGTAAATGTTCTTGTTAGTATGCTTTATATAAAAAAGCAAAACAAAACAATATTGAAAACAAAACAAAGCTCACAGTGTGTATTTCTCATATCTCTTATAGACCGTCTCTTTCTTGTGAGGATAGACTTGTTAGGGAGAAAACAGGAAATTGTTTACACTTAGAAAACACCCACTGGAACTGATAAAAGTGTTCACTGTTGATCTTTACAAATAACACTTTCATGTAAATGATTTAGTAAGGAAAATGATGGTAATGATGAATTTTCAGTTTGGCAAGGTAATATTAAATATATCTCTATTAATTATAAAGATATCCTTACTAACTCAAAAAGCAATGGCTTGGGAACCAGACATACCCAGATGCTGGCCCTGGCTTTATATCTGTTTATGTTTTAGTTTGTTTCCCTCATTTGTAACATATGATTATGTTAAAGATAAAATGAGGAATGCATGTAAAATAACCAGATCATCGCTGGAGCAAAAAAAAATTTGTAGGTAGTATTTATAAAATTATTATTACGACTATTGGGTTTCACTGGTTATGGTATAGAAGGAAAATTACTAGTCTGAGAACCACGAGACCTGCATTCTAGTTCTGGTTCTGTCACTAACTAGCTATGTAAGTGCAAACAATTTATATAGTCTTTCTGTGACACAACTTCTTCATCTTTAAAATGAAACATTAGATCAGATGTTCTAGCTCCAAGGTTTCTTCCTCTCTAACATCTTACATTTCAGTGACTTTTTCTCATATAAGGAGTCTAGATCTTTGATACAGCCAGTTAAGAACTACTTTATTACCATTCATTATGAAATTACTACTAGAGTTTGAAAGAATTCTTTAAGAATTAACCCAGTGTACTTGAATTATAAACTATTTCAGAATGATGCTCCTTGGTAAAGAACTAAGGATAGCAGTTCAGATAACATGATATAATGAATTAATGCACATTCCCTTCTTTACTACAAACAAATAAATTATTGAAAAATATATCAAAATTATTTTTGAAAAAATGTATCTTAGCTCAAAAAAAGGTAAGTTCCAAAACCAAGTGGGGGTATCCCAATGTCAGATAAACTCCAGTCAATGATTTGGTGGTCCAGGATGATATTAATCTACTTGCCAAGGTAATTGTCAGGCATAGGAGCTTAAACTTGTGTTTTAAAAATCCTTATGGGGCAGGAGATACGGTTTTGTTTTGACTGGGCCTCGCTAGGTGGCTTCTTTCTCTTTTTAAAAATCAAATCAATTTAATTCACACACCATACAATCCATCCAAAGTATACACAATCAATGGATCTCAGTATAATCACAGGTTTGTGCAATCATCACCACAATCAATTTTAGAACAGTTTCCTTGCTTAATACATACAAAACAAAACAAAACAAAACAAGAAAAACCCCTTACTCCTTATATCTCTTTATTATTGACATTTAGCATTATTATATTATCTTTGTCATAATTCATGAAAAATTACAATATTACTGTTAACTATAGTCAATAATTTGCATTAGTTGTATTTTCTCCTATACCACCCTATTATTAACACCTTGTAATAGTGAAATATATTTGTTATTGTTCACAAAAGAACATTCTTCCACAATCATCATACACAACAGGATTCACTATTTTATATAATCTCATGTTTCATCCTCTAGTTTTCCTTCTAGTGACATACTTGAACCTAAATGTCTCTTTGCAACCACACTCACAGGTGCAATTCAGCGTTGTTAATTACACTCACAAAAGGTGCTCCCATCACCTCTATCCATTTTCAAACATTTACTATCAACCTTATTGTATATCAGGAAATATATTTTTTTCATATAAAAAGTTAGAGATGGTATTGAAATATGTACATAAATTCAAGACCCTTAAAGGGCTACCCAGTCAGCAGAGAAGATATTAGAAAAACTATGGGCAACCAAAATGTAAAGACACTTGTTTTCTGCTCTGTGTTCTGGATGGAAAGAACAAAAAAAACACAAAACATATAAGAGTGTCCTGTAAGGAAAATAAACAACCTTATGACTGCACAAAACCTAAGAACTTGGTCCAAATTTTATTCTGATAGTATCATGCAGGGATTATAAACTCAGAAAATTATATAAAAAGTGGTCTTAGACTTGAACACATCGAGGAGTTTTGCTTCAAGTAATAGTGGGCTAGCTTGTTCTAGGCCAACTCTTTTGCTTCAAACAGCTATAAATCCTTGATAAACTGCTTATTAAAATTGCTTTAAACAAATAAGATATCTGATCTTCTTCTTGGCATTTGTTAAGCCAAATTCTGAAGGTAAACCTAAACTCAAAGAAGTAAGCGGGACATGAGAGAAACAATATGCTCTTGACCTAGGGGTATTTGCTGACACTTTCAAACATGGATCAGTGTCAATGCTTCAAAGAGTGAGGAAAGCAATAAGGACTTGTTATTCACTTATTATATAGAGTTCCATAGAAATTTCTCTTCATACTAAGCTTGGACTCTAATGGAAAAATCTTTTAGGGTAAGGGTGAATAAGGTTATACCTGAAAAACACACCCCTGCCATAGGTTACGAGACTGCAAGGAACATTGTCCTCAAACAGAATAAGGAAGAGAATAAGGAAAAGAAAAAATTCCTTCAGGATATGTAACTAAGACTTGACTTCACATGATTTTGTATCCTGGATATGCATAATGAGGAGATACTAAATCATGAACATAGATAAAAGTGGTTCTCAAATTTGAGTACCCCAATGTACTTGGAAAAATTAAACACAATAACTTTTTGAAGGATGGCACCTGGATCCTAGGCCTGAGAGGATCCAACAATAGATTTTCAAGGTCAATGATCAATATACATTAAAAGTAATCAGGTAAACAATAAAACATGCCACTATGAACCAACAGCCAGAAGAGACAGCAAAAAGAGAACTACACAGATTTCAGATACCAGAGTAATAACCGATAATCAGAGTATAATCAGTAGTTACCGATTATAATACAGCTATGTTTACTATGTTTAAAGAATTAAAATATAAGCTTAAAAATGTGTGTATGAAAGATGAAACTATTAAACTTGTCTTAGCAGATTTTAAAAAGTACTAAATAAAACTTCTTGAAATGTAATCAGCAATGGTGAAAATAAAAACTCATTGGATATTATTGGCAGAAGATTACATACAAATAGAAGAGGAATTAGTAACTGGAGTGTAGATGAGAATAAATTATACAGAATGTAGAATAGAAAAACAATACTTTGCAGAATATGGAAGAGAAGTTAAGCAATATGGAGAGAAGAGTAAGAAAGCCTAACATATTTTATTGAATTTTCATAAAATGGGGAAAGAAAATGGGATATAGGAAATATTTTGAGAGATAATGGCTGATAATTTTATAGAAATGATAGAAGACACTAAATTAAGACTCAAGCACACCATAGACAAATTAAAGATAGATGATCGATCGATCGATAGATGATATATTCATAATTACATTACAAGAAGGATGAATGAAAAAAAAGCCACAACGAGATCCATCATAGGGAAACTGCAGAACACCAAAGACCTTGAGAAAATCTTTTTTTTTTTTAAAGATTTTATTTATTCATTCATTCATTTATCCCCCCCTTGCTGCTCCCGCTCGCTGGGCCAGCCAACCACGCCGTGCGGGCGGGCCTTTGCCTTCACCAGGAGGCCCCGGGAACCGAACCCGGGGCCTCCCACACGGCAAACGGGAGCCCCACCAATTGAGCCACAGCCGCCTCCCATTGAGAAAATCTTAAAATCAGACAGCAATAAAAGACAGATTACCTTCAAAGAAAAAAACAAAAAACAAAGAACAAACACTTATGTTAACAACTGGATTCTCAAAAGTAACAGTGGAAGCCAGAAGACTGTGCGTAATTTCTTCATTGTACTGAATGAAAACAATTGCCAAGCCAGAATTCTTCAAATGGGGAGGCTGTTTTGGACTAGATCTTCAAACTTCAATATATTGTTTTGAGTAGGAAAGAGATATTAAATTTAGATTTCTTTTTGCATAAATTATGCATGCTAAAAGTAATGGTAATGATTAAAAGAATAAAAGTGCATAATTTCTTAAAAAATGGAAGGGAATAAAAGAAAAAAGTTCAAGTTGAAAATATAATTAAGATAGCAGAAATAAAAATAGAAAGTCCTATCCTAAAGACAAGGGGTGCCAATAATAAATACTTCTAGTAAATCAGATGCTGAGACACCAACAAAAATTATAATCCACACCAAGAAATAGGAATATATTGCCCAGTCAAAGGAAGAAGCTGAGCTTCCAGATTACATAAAGGAGTTGAGAAAACTAATCATAGATGTTCAAACAAATCACTTTAAAAAATGTAAAGAGATGACTAAAGTGATTAAGAACATTAGGAAGACACTGTGTGAGAGAAGAATTTGAAAAAATACATATAAAAATAGTAGATCTTATGGAAATGAAAGGCACAAAAATTAAAATAAAAAAATACATTGAAGGCATATAACAGCATGTTTGAAGAGGCAGAAGAAAGGATTAGGAGATTGAATACAGGGTCTCTGAGAGTGAACACACAAAAGAACAGATAAATTAATGAAGGGAAAGAATTGAACAGCGTCTCAGGGAACTAAATTATAGCAAGAGACATGCAAACATACATTTCATGGGTGTCCCAGAAGAACAGAAGGGAAGAGGAGCAGAAGGAATATTTGAGGGAAAGATGGTAGAAAATTTGCCAACCCTGTTGAAGGACAAAGATATCTGTGTCTAAGAAGCACAATGTACGCCCATCCAAATAAATTCAAATAGACTGTGGCAGTTTGATGTAATTATGAATTCCAAAAATATAATTGAATCATGCTTGTAAACTGATCTGTTAATCTGGCCATGATTAGGTTAGGATTAGGGCATTGAGCCCCACCCCTTGGTGGGTGGGGAATCGAATATAAAAGGCAAGGCAAAGAACAGAGTTAAAGCAGTCTTTTGAGAAGCAGTTTTGATGTTGGAAAGAAGGCCCCAGGAGAAGAGAAGCAAGCTGTTTGCCTGATCGTCTACAGCTGACCTTGTGGAGGAAACAGGAGCTAAGCCCGGAGAGAAACGCAGCCCCGGGAAGAGAGGAACCCAGAAGCCTGAACCCTGGCAAACGCTGGCAGCTGTCTTGCTCCAACACGTGGCAATGAACATTGGTGAGAGAAGAAACTTAACGCTTTATGGCCTGGTATCTGTGGACTTCTACCCAAAATAAATACCCTTTATAAAGACCAACCCAGTTTTGGTATTTCACATTAGCACCCCTTTGGCTGACTAATACATAGACCTACTCCAAAACACATACTAATCAGAATTTCAAATGCCAAAGATAAAAAGAAAATCCTTAGAGCAGCAAGGGAAAAGTGATTCATCATATATAAGGGATGTCCGGTAATATTAAGTGGTAATATTATTTTTCATCATAAACCATGAAGAGAAGAAGGCAGTGGTATGACATAGTTAAGGTGCTCAAAGAAAAAATCCTGCCAGTCAAGAATCTTATATCCAGCATGATGTTTTTTCAAAAATGAGGGACATATTTGAATATTCACAGATAAACAGAAACTTAGAGAGTTTTTAATGAATAGACTGGCCTTATAGGGCATACTAAAGGAATTGCTACAGACTGAAAAGATAAGACAGGAGAGATTTGTAAGAGTGTCTAGAAATGAATATTATAAACAAAAAGTAATTAAAAGTTTAAAAAGAGTAGTGAGAACCATATATGGCAGACAAAACCCAAAGATCAAAATGGGTGAAGTAAGAACTGCCTTTACAGTAATAACATTGAATGTTACTGGATTAAACTCCTCAATCAAAAGACATAGACTCGCAGAATGGATAATAAAATATAAGCTATCTATATGCTATCTACAAAACACTCACTTTAGACCCAAGTATACAAATAGATTGAAAGTGAAAGGCTGGAAAAAGATATTCCATGCACATAGCAACAACAACAAGAAAAGGCTGGAGTAGCTATACATTTATTGGATGAAATATACTTTAAAAGCAAAGCTGTTATTAGAGGTAAGAAAGGTCACTATATACTAATAAAAGGGGCAATTCACCAGGAGGAAATACCAACCATAAATATATATGCACCTAAGCAGGATAGCCAAAATTACATGAGACAAACATTGGCAAAAATGAAGGGAGAAATAGATGTCTCTACAATAATAGCTGGAGATTTCAGTACACCACTCTCATCATTGAATAGATCATCTAAGCAGAGGATCAATAAAGTAACAGAGAGCTTGACTAATATGATAAAAGAACTAAACTTAATAGACATATACAGAACATTGCACCCCCAAACAGCAGGATGTACATTCTTGTCAAGTGCTCATGGATCTTTCTCCAGAATAGACCACATATTGGTTCACAAAGCAAATCTCAATTAATTACAAAATATTGAAATTATAAAAAGCACTTTCTTTGATCATAATTGAATAAAGCTGGAAATCAACATAGGCAGAAAAAATGAAAATTCACAAATATATGGAGATTAAATAACTCACCATAAATAATGAGTGGATGGAAGAAGAAATTTCAAGAGTAATCAGTAAATATCTTGAGCCAAATGAAAATGAGAACACAATATATCAGAACCTATGGATGAAGTAAAAAAAGAGTGATGAGAGTGAAATTTATAGTCCTCAATGCTTACATTATAAAAGAAGAGTGAGAGATCCAAGATGGTAGAATAGCCATCAGCAAGCTGCATTCTTTCTCCAGAAACTGCTGGAATGTAGGCTGGTTTATCTGGCAGAAGGGAAGCCAAAGGACCACCTGAGCAATCAAAGAATTCAACTAGAGAGTGGGAAAACAGTTGGCTGGGGGAGAGGGAAGCCTTGGGAGACTGGGAAGGCAAGTTAAGGCCCAGCTGGCTCAGAGGGATTGGGAAGCTGGAGAAGTTACGTGCTTAGAAAACCAGCACTCAGCTGGCTCCAAGAGTGAGGAAAGCCACCAGGCGACCAGGGTCACAACTGGGTGCAAAGCAGGCTCTCAAAGTGGAGGAGCTGCAGAACAAACAGGTTGGGTACCAGCACCCATACAGCTCAATGGGAGAGTGGAGTAAAGGGGGAGGGGATATAGGACGGGTGACCAGATCTCAATCAGTTCCAGGAAAAGGAGAGACATCAACTGGCCCTGAAGCATGTCCAGGAAGAGGGGAGAGGGGAGCTGATCAGAAGGGCTGTCACAGCCATCTGTCCTGGATGAGAAAGGAACTGGGTCAATGAAGGGCTGGGCTGACAGGTGCCCAAAGGCCAGAGTGAGAGGGGAGCCATGAGAGGCAGGTGGTGAGCTGTCAGACACCTAACCATCCTGAGGAAAAGGGGAGCTGGGAGAGGCAACCTGCAAGTCATCAGATGCCAAACCAGCCTGAAGAAAATGGAGGTAGGGAAAAGCATTTGGTGAGCCATCAGGTGACCAATCAGCCCAAAAGAGAAGGGAGCCAGAGAGCAATCCAACTGGTTGCCGGGCACCCAACTGGCTCCCTGGGGAAGCAGGAGCTATGGGGCAAGAAGCCTCATGACACGGAACTTAGACTGAAATTTTTAATTTTATTTTTTAAATTGTTTAGTCTTTATTTTTTTCTCTACAACTGAGAACAGAACCTTACCTGTGAAAAGCAGGTCACAGGGTGACTGCTGAGCACTGGCAGCCTGAGACAGTTGTTAGTGGCCTGAGTGGGAGGTCTGTTGTTTCTTTTTAACCATTTCTTTTTATTTTTTCTCCTTATTTTCTTTACTTCTTTTCCTTCTTTCAATTTTCCTTCATCCTTTCCTTTTCTTTTGTTCCACCTTCTCTTATTTGTCTTCATTTTCAATCATCTTTTCTCCAATTTCTGATCTTTTTTTTTTCCTATTTCTTATATTCTTCCACATTTTTTGTTCTTATTCTGTTTTATTTTTATGATTTTTCTTTCTTAATACTTATTTTTTCCTGGCTCTTTTATGGTTTCTCTTCCATCATTTAAAAATTCTTTTTCAATTCTTCTTTCTTTCCCTTTTTATGGTCATAATATTATTTTCAGGGGAACATGGACAACTACAAAGTTAGAAAATAAATGGAACCAAGTGTTAAAATGGACTCTTAACCCAAAACAAAATGAAATAAAAACCTAGAGTAGAAAGAGAAGCTAACCAACTGAATAAACACATCAAGATAAACAGATTCCTACACACCAGTAAATATTAAAGGCCATAATAAGAAACAGGAAGACATGCCTCAGTCTAATGAACAAACTAAAAAGCAGGAGGAGATGAAGAATATGGAACAATTAAATAAGGATGTCCAAACAAATATCATGAATCAATTTAATGAAGTGAAGTAAGAGATAAATGATATTAAGAAGACACTGGCCCACCTCCTGGGTCCTGGGACCTATACACAGCCTGCCAAGATACATGAGACTGGGCCAGGAAGAAGAATTCTGTCTTCTTCCTCCAGGCTCAGCTCCAGAGCTAGAAGGGCCCTGAGGGGTTGTAGCAGTTTGGCATTATTTATGAATTCCAAAAATAGTTATTGGATTATGTTTGTAAAATTCTGTCAGGACAGAGGGAACAAGACGGCATCAGTTTAAGAGGGCACTCACTGACTCGCTTTCTGAGGATGGCTGATTGGGTACAGGGTCCTGCTCTGGGGGTCTGTACTGGGGGCGCACATAGTAAGAACATTGGAGACATCGATTTTCCAAGAGCTGGAGGCAATGTGGATTGTTCGGGAAGGATTTGTGAGTTTTTCCCTGCCTGTGGTGGTTGACAGAGATGGCCGAGCCACACCCTCAGGGAAAAAGGCTGGCTTGAGCCGCCACTCCTGCCGGCAACCCCGTGAGAGGGAGCATTCTCCGAGAGTGGGAGGGTTTTGACAGAGAGTCGAGACGTGTTTCCTTTCTGTGGATTTGGCTGCCTGGAACCCGTTGCAGCTTTGGAGAAGAAAATAGCTGGCTTGAAGTGGCACTAGGCTGAGGGGAGTGGCAAATCTGCTGAGGAAGATTGATTTACGTAGCTGCCCAGGGATACGCCGCAACTCCCGCCAGCAACCCGGTGAGAGGGAAAACTCTCCAAGAGTGGGAAAGTTCTAACATAGGATGGAGAGGGGTTTCCTTTCTGTGGGTTTGGCTGCCTGGACCCCCTCATAGCTTTGGGGAGCAGATAAGCCAGCTTGAAGTAGGGCCAGGCTGAGGGAAGGAGCGAATCTGCTGAGGAAGCCTGCTTTACCCATCAACCCGGTGATACTGAGGCTTGTCTCCAGAAGGGGGGGAGTCAGTCAATTTTATCGCTCTGCACTGACAAGTATCAGAACTTCAGCTGCCCTAGGGAGGCCAAGAAGTGGGAAGTGCTTGATTAGTTTCCATGAGCCTATTTATGGTCCCCTCAGTGAAAGGGGTGGTCTAGAAGAGGACTTCTTTTGGATCCCTTATTTTGCCAAGGGAAGGAAGGAGAAGGAGAAGGAAGGAGGAAGGAGGAAGGAGGAGGAGAAGGAGAAGAAGAAAGTCACTTTAAAAAAAATAAATAAATCTTGCAGATAGAACCTTGCAGGGCAATTGTTTGGTGAACACAAGCAGGCTGAGAGGTTCCACAAGGACCCGAGAAGGAACACTGTTCTTCCTTAGCTTTGACTGCCTGCTTGCTTGTGTGGTTGTTTGTTTTTTCTGGGTTTATTTGTTGTCTCTTGCTTTTCTTCTCTCTTTCCTACCACCCCCCCTTCTCCCTTCTTTTTTCTTTTCTTTTTTTTTTTTTTTAATTAGGTGCTGCTAGCTTATCTCTTCTTTGCTGTGCTTCTTCCATGATTTCCCACTCTCTGTCTATATTGATTTTGTCTCCCAATGCTTTCTCTTTTCCTTCCTTCATCTTTCTGCCTTCTGCTTTCTGTTGTGGTTCTTACATATCACCTTTTTTCACTAGTCCACAACTTAAGGGTGTCAATTTATATGCTATCTATTCTATTTTCTTCTTTTATTATTATTATTATTAACTTTATCATTTCAGCCCTTTCTTTACTCTTTCTCTCTCTCCTCATCATTCTAACCTTCTAAATCATCATATATATTTTCCTCTATTTGGTTTCCCAGTCTATTGTAGGTACTCCACTTTTTTCCCTATTACTCTACACTGCCTAAATGAGTTAAATATTTGTTTTACTAAGTTTTATATGGCCCCTCTTTTAAAAATCACATGATCATCCCTATAGAAGCAGAAAAAGCATTCGACAAAACACAGCAATCTTTCCTGATAAAAACACTGCAAAAGATAGGAATAGAAGGAAACTTTCTGAATATGATAAAGGGTATATATAAAAATCCCAAAGCTAACATCATCTTCAATGGTGAAATTATAAAAGCCTTCCCTCTGATATTGGGAACAAGACTAAGATGTCCACTATCACCACTCCTATTTAACATTGATTTAGAAGTACTTGCTCGGGCACTGATGCAAGAAAAAGATATAAAAAGCATCTAGATTAGAAAAGAAGAAGTAAAAATTTCATTATTTGCAGACGACATGTTCCTATACGTAGAAAGTCCTGAGAAATGTACAACAAAGCTTCTAGAACTTATAAAGGATTTCTGTAATGTTGCAGGCTATAAGGTCAATGCTCAAAAATGAGTAGCATTTCTGTGCACCAATAACAAGCAATCTGAGGAGGAATTCAAGAAAAAAAATACCATTTACAATAGTAACTAAAATCAAATACCTAGGAATAAATTTAAAGATGCAAAGGACTTATATACAGAAAACTATACAACACTGTTAAAGGAAATCAAATAAGACTTAAATAAATGGAAGAATATTCCCTGTTCATGGATAGGAAGACTGAACATCATCAAGATGTCTATCCTACCCATACTAATCTACAGATTTAATGCAATCCCAATAAAAATCAACACTGTATTTTTTAAGGAACTGGGAAAACAAAATTTATTTGGAAAGGTAAGATGCCCTGAATTGCCAAAGACATATTGAAAATGAAAAATGAAGTTGGAGGTATTACACTACCTGACTTTAAAACATACTACAAAGGTACAGTGATCAAAACTGCATGGTTTTGGCACAAGGATAGACATACTGACCAGTGGAACCGAATTGGGAGTTCTGATATAGATTCTCGCATATACAGGCATCTGATATTCAACAAGGCCACCAAACCCACTCAGTTGGGAGAGAATGGCCTCTTTAACAAGTGGTGCTTGGAGAACTGGATATCCATATCCAAAAGAATGAGAGAGGAATGCCATCTCACACCTTATACAAAAATCAACTCAAGATGGATCAAAGATCTAAATATAAGAGCCAAAACAATAAAGACATTTGAAAGATAATGTAGGGAAGCATCTACAGGACCTTGTAATGGGAAATGGTTTCATGAACTTCACAGCCAAAGCACGAGCAGCAAGAGAAAAAATAGATAAATGGAATCTCATCAAAATTAAAAACTTCTGCACCTCAAAGGATGTTATTAAGAAAATAAAAATGCAGATTACACAGTGGGAGAAAATATTTGGCAACCATATATCTGATAGGAGCCTAATATCAAGCATATATAAAGAAAACCTACACCGCAAAAAAAAAAAAAAAAAAAAAAAAAAAAAAAAAAAAGTAACCCATTTAAAAAATGGGCAAGTGTCCTGAAAAAATACTTCTCCAAGGAAGAAATACAAATGGCTAAAAAGTACATGAAAAAATGCTCAACATCGCTATTAGAGAAATGCAATTCAAAACTACAAGGAGATACCATCTTACACCCATCAGAATGGCAGCTCTTAAAAACACAGCAGACTATAAGTGTTGGAGAGGATGTGGAGGAATGGGAACCCTCATCTACCGCTGGTGGGATTGTGGAATGTTCCAGCAGCTGTGGAGGACAGTTTGGCAGTTCCTCAGAAAATTAACAATAGATCTTCTGTATGATCCTGTGATTCCTCTGCTGGGTATATACCCAGAAAAATTGAAAGCAAAGACATGAACATATATATGTACAGCAATGTTCGTAGTGGCACTGTTCACTATTGCCAAAAGTTGGAATCAGTCCCGGTGCCCATCAAGAGATTAATGGATAAACAAAATGTGGTACATACATACAATGGAATATTACTCAATTGTAAGAAGGAATAAAGTGCTAACACACAGAATAACATGGATGAATCATGAAGACCTTATGTTGAGTGAAGCAAACCAGGCACTGAAGGATAAACGGTACATGACCTCGGTGATTTGAATTGAGGAAAGTGAGCAGTCTCTGAGAACCATTGTCTGAAACATAGGTTAGCAAGAGAGAGAAAAGGAAGAGAAAGTTGTGAGTCATCACTCATACAAACATAATTTATGGTTAAGTGATCGAGTATAGTTGCATTACCTTACAGTCATGGACACAGGACATGGTAAATATCATCAAAAATTATTAAACTGTATTATCTAAATTGTAAACTATACTGTAAACCATTGACAATGTTTAGTAGCTATATTTCACTATCTGTATAACAGTTATAACAATGCTACCATCCACATACAAAAAGGTTTTTTTATGGGATGCGGAAAGGGGGAGGAAGTTGGCTATATGAAAGTCTCTAGTATTCTGTGTGTGACCTTGCTGTGACCTAAAACTTCTTTGAAAATTAAATAAAAATTGGAAGACACTGGGGAGAGAGAGGGGGAAGGTGCCACGGTACAGACTGGACACCTGACAATGCAGGGATAAAAGGAAAAATGTTTTAAAAAATTAAAAAAATATTTTCCCCATTTTTTGACTATCCCAATCCTTTAATTTAATCTTATTTTTAGTGTTTTTTTTAAGTTTCCATGTATTTTATCTCTTATATTTAAACTTATCATTATTATTTCATTTTCCTATTAATTGTATTGGGCTATTATATGGGCTTCATCTTCAAGGAAGGTTTGGATCACAGAAGGGTTACAATGGGGGCAAGAGAGGATCGTTGGTGGGGGTTTTCTGGGATGGAGGTTTCATGGGAGGAAGTTCACCTGAATATACATGAAAGGTATATAAAATTGTTGAAATGATTAAGGGGTGAGGCATGGTCACAGTGGGTGTAGAATCACCCTGGCACTGATGGATTATTAGCAAGCACCAACTAGAAATGCATCTGGAAAAAGACCTTGACCAAAAGGGGAAAATATTAAATACACACAAATTTTTATGGCTAAGCGATTTCAAAGTGAGTCAGGAGGTCATTCCAGAGATTATGCTTATGCATGTCTCAGCAGGATCTCAATGTCTGCCACGGTAATCAGGGCCTCAAACAGGAGGTCTGCTAAGGGCTCTAGAGACATCCAGACACTATAAGCAGGAAAGACTAGCCCAGGAATTCGGCACCCTGTCAGTGGGCCTTACTCTGTAATTTATGCTCCCCAGAGTAACAGACTTAGACTCATTCATAGTTTCCCTATACATGGCTCTTCTGCCTCTTTTATTTAAACCTAAAATTGGAACTCTACTTGTTAAATATATGTCCCTGAGACTTAAATCTTTGGTCTGTTCCCATCTACCATATAGGAGGTCTGTGGCTCGATTCCTGGGGCCTCGTGGTGAAAAGCAAGTTGGCCTGTGCAGCAAGCTGACCCAAGTGGAGAGCTGGCCCATGCAGAGTGCTGGCATGCACAGAGTGCTGGCCCACGTGGAGTGCTGGCCTGTGCAGGAGTGCTGGCCTGTGCTGAGAACAGGCCCAGCAAGATGCTGCAACAAAAATAGACATGGAAGAGAGACAATAAGAGACAGAGCAGATCAGGGAGTTTAGGTGGTGCAAGAGACTGAGCAGCCTCTTTCACTCCAGAAGGTCCCAGTATCCATTCCCAGTGCCGCCTAAAGAGAAAACAAGCAGACACAGAAGAACACACAGAGAGCAGACAGCAAGCACAAAACAAGGTTCAGGGGACAGTGTCATAAGAGAATACTTTGAAAAACTGTATGCCAACAAGATGGATAATTTAGAGGAAATGGGCAAATTCTTAGAAACACCCAAGCAACCTACATTGATGAAAGAAGAAATTGATGAATTCAACAGACAAATCACAAGTAATGAGATAGAATTAGTAATAAAAAAACCTCTCAACTAAGAAGAGAACAGGACCAGATGGCTTCACAGGTGGATTCTACCAAACATTCTGAAAAGAACTAACACCGATCCTGCTAAATTCTTCCAAAAAATACAAGTGAAGGAACATTGTCTAACTCATTCTATGATGCCCAAACCACCATAATACCAAAGCCAAACAAAGATGCCACAAGAAAGGAAAACTATAGGCCAATCATTTTAATGAACCTAGATGCTAAAATCCTCAACAAAATAATTGCTAATCTTATTTGGAAACATATGAAATGAATTATAAACCATGACCAAGTGCTTTCATCCCTAGTATGCAAGGATGGTTCAACATGAGAAAATCAATCAATGTACTATGCCACATGAAAAGATCACCAGAGAAAAAAATCACAAGACCATCTCTATAGATGCAGAAAAAGCATTCAACAAGAACAGCACCCTTTCCTGATAAAAATACTGCAAACCATAGGAATATAAAGAAACTTCTTCAACATGATAAAGGGAATATATGAAACATCCACAGCTAACATCATATTCAACGGTGAAATCTTAAAATCTTTCCCTCTAAGATAGGGAACAAGACAAGGATGCCCACTTTCACTGCTCTTATTTAATATTGTGATAAAAGAACTTCCTTGAGCACTTATTTAAAAAAAAAAAAAAAAAAAAAAAAAAAAAGATATAAAATGCATCCAAATCGGAAAGGAAGAATTGCTATTTGCAGATGACATGATTCTATACATCAAAAACTCTGAGAAATCTACAACAAAGCCTCTAGAGCTTGTAAATAAGTTCATTAAAGTGGCAGATTATAAGATCAATGTGCAAAAATCAGTAGCATTTCTGTACACCAATAATGAGCAATCTGAGGATGAGATCAAGGAAAAAAATCCCATTTTCAATAACAAGTAAAAGAATCAAAAACCTAGGAATAAACTTAACTAAAGATGTAAATGATTTATATGCAGAAAACTACACAATACTGTTAAAGGGAATAAAAAAAGACATAAATAAATGGAAAAATGTTCCCTGTTCAAAGATAGGAAGACTAAACATCAATAAGATGTCTATCCTACCCAAAATGATTTATAGATTTAACAGAATCCCTCAAAAATTACCACAGAATTATTAATGAATTGGAAAAACTAACTATGCAATTTATTTGGAAGGGCAAGGTGCCCTGAATAACTAAATATATAGTGAAAAAGAAAAAATGAAATCAGAGGAATCACACAACATAACTTTCATAACTTTAAAACATAGTACAAGGATACAGTGGTCAAAACTGCCTGGTATTGGCACAAGGATAGACATAATGACCAATGGAAACAAATTGAGACTTCTGATATAGATACCCACATATAGAGTCACCTGATATTAGACAAGGCCACGAAGCCCATTAAACTGGGAGAGAATGGCCTCTTCAACAAATGGTGTTTGGAGAACTGGATATCCATATCCAAAAGAATGAGAGAGAAATACCATCTCACACCTTATACAAAAATTAACTCAAGATGGATAAAAGATATAAATATAAGAGCCAAGACCATAAAGCTCCTAGAAGGTAATGTAAAGAAGCATCTACAGGATCTTGTAGTAGGAAATTTTTTCATGAACTTTATACCCAAAGCAAGAGCAATGAAAGAAAAAATTGATAAATGGGACCTCGACAAAATAAAAAAGTTCTGCACCTCAAAGGGGTTTGTCATGAAAGTGAAAAGGCAGCCCACTCAATGGGATAAAATGTTTGGTAACCGTATGTGATGGTTAGGCTAATGTGTCAATTAGGCCAGATAACTGTGTCCAGGTGTTAGGTTCAGCAAGCACTGGGCTAATTGTAATACAAGAGCATTTATGGACTTCAATCACCAGTGAGTTTACTGCATGGATGGCTGATTACATCTGATCAGTCAGGGAAATTGCATCAACAATGGGTAATGCCTTTATACAATCAGTATATAAAAGAAGAAGTGATTTCAACATTCAGAGAGAATTTCCCAGCTAGTCTTTGGACAGCCAGCTTCTCCCAAAAACTCATCAAGGACCTTTCATCAGACTTTCATCAGAGCCCCTGGCTTTCAGCCTGCCTACGGAACCTTGACTTGTGCATCCCCACGGTCATGTAAGAAACTCTTATAAAATCTTATATTATTGACAGATATCTCCAGTTGATTCTGTTTCCTGAGAGAACCCTGACTAATATACCTTGGTACCGAGAGTGGGGTTCTTGAAGAACAGATTCTTAAACATGAGATGTCTGAGGTGGTTCTGGGAGTTTTGTAAATGGCTCTATACTCTAATTGGACTCAGGGGTACTAATGACTCCCTTTATTAGTCAGCCAAAGAGGTGCTAATGTGAAATACCAAAAAAGGGTTGGTCTTTATAAAGGGTATTTATATGGGGTAGAAGTCCACAGATACCAGGCCATAAAGCGTTAAGTTTCTTCTCTTACCAAAGTCCATGCTACGTGTGGGAGCAAGACAGCTGCCGACGTTTGCCAGGGTTCAGGCTTCTTGGGTTCCTCTCTTCCCAGGGCTGCGTTTCTCTCCAGGCTTAGCGCCTCTGGTTCCTCCACAAGTTCAGCTGTAGACTATCAGGTGAACGGCTCCCTTCTCTTCTCCTGGGGCCTTCTCACCAACATCAAAACTCCCAACATCACAACTACTTCTCAAAAACTGCTTCCTCTGTCCTTTGCTTTGCCTTTTATATTCGATTCCCCCACCCACCAAGGGTTGGGGCTCAATGCCCTACTGACATGGCCCAGTCAATGCCCTAATCATAACTTAATCATGCCCAGATTAACAGATCAGTTTACAAGGATGATCCAATTATATTTTTGGAATTCATAATTACATCAAATTGCCAGATGGCTACATTCCACCCTCTGAATTCCAAAAATACATTACAATATTAAAAAAAAAAAAACTTAAATCAGTAACAATGCAAGTACAAAATCATATCATAATCAGTTTAAAGAAATACACTGTCTTCAGGCAAAATCTCGTCTGCTGTAGACCTTTGAAACTTACAAAACCATTTAACTGCTTCCAATACACAAATGAAAGACAAAGGATAAACATTTTCAATATCATAAGGAGAGATTGGGATGTTAAACATGAGTCATGGATCTTCTACAGCTCAGTAAACCTGCAAGGCATCCTCCATTTGATTTCAAAGTCTGAGAGTCATTCTTCAGACGATGGTTTCTTTTCCTTGGGGCCACATGGGAACCCACCCTTTTCACAGGCTTGCCCAATGGCCACTTTCTTGGTTCCACCCTCATCAAGCATCTGGGTGTCGACCAAGCAACCAGACCTCACCCTCAAAGAGTGTTGGGGTGATTGCCACAACTTACCCAATCTTTGGGTTAGAGTCTTAGCCCCCCTAGTACAGTGAGGTGAAGACAACATTCTCCCTAACATTTGGCATACAGGTTCAACCCTCTCAGAGCAACGAGTTGACCACTTGGACTTCCCTAACCTTTGGCATACAGGTTCAGCCCTCTCAGAGCAATGGTTTGACCACCTGGCCTTCTCTAATCCATGGGGGACAAGAGCACCCCTCTCAGAACTATGGGGTGCTGACCTTAACTGCCCTAATCTTTGAGGAATGTGCTCCACCCTTCCTGTACCCTGGGGCAGCAAAACTCTTCCTGAACATTGGGTGGGGATATCCACCCTCTTCAACTCCTGGGGCAACTCACCCTCTCTGCACACATGGGTGGGGCTCCTCTCTTGGTCCAAGGTGATGTCTTAGTTCAAGATCTCAGCTTCCATGATTTTCTTCTTAAAGCTGTTTCTCCTTCAGTCTTTCCTTTCCATGTCCTCTTTTGTCCAAGCTGACAATGGTTTTGTTCATATAGCACT
The DNA here is from genome assembly GCA_026826555.1 of Tolypeutes matacus. Taxonomy (NCBI): domain Eukaryota; kingdom Metazoa; phylum Chordata; class Mammalia; order Cingulata; family Chlamyphoridae; genus Tolypeutes; species Tolypeutes matacus. Next base: position 2,559,770 of record JAKSZT010054512.1, read on the forward strand.
CTCATAAGCGTTGTTGGTTTAGCATGAAAGAAGCAGGGGTCCAAGCCATCAGACAGTAAGACTTTCCACAAATCTTTCTGAGATAACTGCATCTTCAATTCTGATTTACAAGTTTCAAATTTAGTAAAGTCTTCAAATGGGGCACTTTCATCTGGGAATTTAATTTCCAGAAACTTGGAAGTTCCGGAATCAGTTTCTGTTTCCTTTTTCCCCAAAAGTTCAGTCCTCAGTGTGTTTCGCTCATCTAGTATTTTGCTATAAGATGCAAGGAGAAGCCAAGTCACATTCTCTGAGTTTATCTTGGAAAGTTCTTCAGCTAAATGCTTCAGTTCGCCTTTTTCAAATTCTGTCTTCCATATAACACCAGGAGTTAATCTTGCTAAGTTCTCTGCAACTTTAAAACATGGATCACCTTTCCTCCAGTTTCCAATAATAGTTTCATCATTTACTTCTAAGGCATCATAGAAAGTCTCTTTAATATCCATATTGCTATTAACAGTTTCTTCAAAATGATCTAGGCCTTTTCCACCAAGCATTTCACAATTCCCCCAAAAAATACCCCTTACCCATTTATAAAACTGTTCCAAAATTTTGGTAATTACAAAAGGACTTCCTCACTCCTCTGTACCAAATTCTGTATTAGTCAGCCAAAAGGGTGCTAATGTGAAATACCAAAAATGGGTTGGTCTTTATAAAGGGTATTTATTTGGGGTAGAAGTCCACAGATACCAGGCCATAAAGCATTAAGTTTCTTCTCTCACCAAAGTCCATTGCCACGTGTTGGAGCAAAACAGCTGTCGACATTTGCCAGGGCTTAGGCTTCTTGGGTTCCTCTCTTCCCAGGGCTGCATTTCTCTCCAGGCTTAGTGCTTCTGGTTCCTCCACAAGTTCAGCTGTAGACTATCAGGTGAATGGCTTGCTTCTCTTCTCCTGGGGCCCTCTCACTAACATCAAAACTCCAACATCAAAACTGCTTCCTCTGTCCTTTGCCTTGCCTTTTATATTCGATTCCCCCACCCACCAAGGGGTGTGTCTCAACGCCCTACTGACGTGGCCCAGTCAATGCCCTAATCATAACTTAATAATGCCCAGATTAACAGATCAGTTTACAAGGATGATCCAATTATGTTTTTGGAATTCATAATTACATCAAATTGCCAGATGGCTACACTCCCTTTCCAATAATGAAGTGGTTGCTAACAGTCCATGGCATGAGTTGGCAATAGAGATACCCAAAATAACATCATTGGATTCCCCTACTTCCATGCTTATAAGAAGCAAGGATCTGGGTAAGAGTGTTTTCAACACCTTAACAGAATTTTTTGGAGTCAAAAAGTATAATGATCTTGGCTGGCTCTTCCTAGATAACTCTGGATACAGTTACAAAAGAAAGAGTTGATGAGCTAAAGTCTTCAAATTTGAAACTTAAATGCCGCATGGATGATATGAAAGTTTCTATGTGTGCCTTGAAAGAAAATCTTGTTTCTTGTAGCCACAGACTTGAGATATCTGAGAATCAAACCCAGATTCTCATTGTAAGAGTAGCAGAATTACAGAGGAAACTAAAATCTCAACCCTGCAGGGTTTCTGCAATTAAAATGAAGGCATTGATTGGAAAGGAGTGGAACCCCGAGGATTGGGATGGAGACATATGGGATGATGATAATATTGGCGGGGATACTAGAACTGTAAATTCTGCTGAGACTTTACCAGACAAACCTGTGATGGCCTGCCCTATAGAGACCACATCTTATCAACCTTGTATCATCCAGCCTCCAGCCTGCCCCTGGGAGTCCGGACCTATCTTCCAGCCCTGAGGTGGGTATCAGCCAAACTGAAACCTGCACTGCCCAGGCTCTAGCCTGCCCCAGAGAATCTGGATCTCCTCCCAGCCACAAGGCACATACCAGCCAAACTCCACCATGCACTGCCCAACTTACAATCTGCCCTAAGGAATCTACCTTCCAACTCTTGCCTGAATAGATTAATCTTGTCTCACCAGAAGAAAATGCAAAGGTATGTCCTGAGGTCAGTAGCTTACAAGACATCTCTAATCCTTCTATTTGCTCACACACAACACCCCTCTTGTCTTCAAGACCTATTACTAGACTAAAATCACAACAGGCCCCAAAGGCGAAATACAAAGTGTTACCCATGAGGAAGTATGTTATACTCTAAAAGAACTGCATGAGTTTTCCAACCTATATAGACAGAAATCAGGGGAATATGTGTGAGAATGGATACTAAGGGTATGGGATAATGGTGGAAGGAATATAAAGTTGGATCAAATGAATTTATTGATATGGGCCCACAAAGCAGAAATTCCGGACTCAACACTGTAGCTCTAGGGATTAGAAAGGGCTCTAACAGTTTGTTTGGGTGGCTGACTGAAACATGGAACAAATGATGGCATAGCATGTCTGAGGTTGAGATGCCCGATTTTCCCTGGTATACAGTAGGTGAGGGGAGTCAAAGGCTTAGAGAGATTGGAATGCTAGAATGGATTTACCATTTGAGACCTGGCCACCCTCTCTAGGAATGTCCAGAGGACACTCTGTTAACCAGAACTGTGAGAACTAAATCTGTAAGACTAACTCTATCTTCTCTGAAGAGCTCTGTAGTTGTTCTTCTCTGCAGTCCAGATATTATTGTAGGGAGGGCTATAATGGAATTGGAATCCTTAAACATTATGGGGTTGATCAGATCTCGATCCGTTAAAAGTCAGGTATCGTTAGTTAATCGCCAGAGGCAAGGTTGGCGTGGCTACTGCAATGAAAGACAGATTAAAACAGAACACAGAATAGTCTGAGTCGCATGGAGTTAGGGTGTTGGCTAATAGATCATGGAGTACCTTAGAAGTGAAATACATGGGCAGTCTACTAAATTTCTTCTGGATCTGTATAAGCAGAAGTGTTCTAGGTCAAGGGAACAAAACCCTAACTCAAATTACAAATGCAGAGAATTATGGCCCCTTAATCAATTCCCAGACTTGAGACAGTTTACAGACCCAGAGTCCCTTGAATGAGGAGAAGGCCAGGTCCCCTTGGGGAAGGATTCTGTTAAACTGCCAAAACTTTATACTGTTAATCTTCCTCCCAACTTTCCCCAGGGAGACCTGTGGCCTTTTGCCAGAGTAACTGTGCATTGGGGAAAAGGAAATGATCAGACATTTCAGGGATTATTAGACACTGGCTCAGAAGTCACATTAATTCCAGGAGACACAAAACATCACTGTGGTCCACCAGTCAGAGTAGGGGCTTATGGAAGTCAGGTGATTGATGGAGTTTTAGCTCAGGTCCATCTCACAGTGGGTCCAGTGGGTCCCCGGACTCATTCTGTGGTTATTTCCCCAGTTCCAGAATGCATAATTGGAATAGACATACTCAGTAACTGACAGAATCCCCAAAATAGATCCCTGACTTGTGGAGTGAGGGCTGTTATGGTTGGAAAGGTCAAGTGGAAGCCTCTAGAACTGCCCCTGTCTAGCAAAATAGTAAATCAAAAGCAATAGGTGATTCCTGGAGGGATTGCAGAGATTAGTGCCACCACCAAGGATTTGAAGGCTGCAGGGGTGGTGATTCCCACCACATTCCCATTCAACTCTCTTATTTGGCCTGTGCAGAAAACAGATGAATCTTGGAGGATGACAGTAGATTTTCATAAACTTAACCAGGTGGTGACTACAATTGCAGATGCTGTCCCAGACATGGTATCATTGCTTGAGCAAATCAGCACTTCTCCTGGTACCTGGTATGCAGCTGTTGATTTGGCAAATGCTTTTTTCTCAATTGCCATTAGTAAGGACCACCAGATACAGTTTGTTTTCAGCTGGCAAGGCCAACAGTATGCCTTCACTGTCCTGCCTCAGAGGTATATCAATTCTCCAGCCCTATGTCATAATATTGTCTGCAGGGACCTTGATCGTCTCTCCCTCCCATGTCACATCACACTGGTCCATTATATTGATGATATCATGTTGATAGGACCTACTGAGCAAGAAGTAGCAGAGACTCTAGATTTATTGGTAAGGCATTTGCATGAGAGAGGAAGGGAGATAAGTTCAACAAAAATACAGGGTCCTTCCACATCAGTGAAATTTCTAGGTGTCCAGTGGTATGGTACCTGTCGAGATATCCCTTCTAAAGTAAAGGATAAGCTGTTGCATCTGGCCCACCTACGACCAAAAAAGAGGCACAATGCTTAGTTGGCCTCTTCAGATTTTAGAGACAACACATTCCTCACTTGGACATGCTTCTCTGGCCCATTTACCAAGGGACCATAAAAGTTGCTAGTTTTAATTGGGGACTAGAACAAGAGGAGGCCCTGCGACAGGTCCAGGTTGCTGTGCAAGCTGCACTACCACTTGGACCATATGATCCAGCAGAGCCAATGGTTGTGGTAGTTTCACTGGCAAATACTGATGTTGTCTGAAGACTTTGGCAGGCCCCTATAGGGAAATAACAACCAAGACCTTTAGGATTTCAGAGCAAAGCCTTGCCATCATCTGCAGATAACTATTCCCCTTTTGAGAAGCAGCTTTTGGCTTGCTACTGGGCCTTAGTAGAGACTGAATGCTTAAACATGGGCCGTCAAATTACCATGACACCTGAGTTGCCTATCATGAGCTAGGTATTGTTTGACCCACCAAACCATAAAGTTGTGCATGCACAGCAGCACTCCTTAATAAAGTGGAAGTGGTATATAAGAGATAGGGCTCGAGCAGGTCCTGAAGGCACAAGTAAGTTATATGAGGAAGTAGCCCAAATGCCCATGGTCACCACCCCTGCCATGTTACCTTCTCTTTCCCAGCCCAAAGCTTTGGCCTCTTGGGGAGTCCCTTACAATCAGTTTACTGAGGATGAGAAAACTCGGGTTTGGTTTACAGATGGTTCTGCACGATATGCAGGTACCACCCGAAAGTGGACAGCTGCTGCACTGCAGCCATTTTCTAGGACATCCTTGAAGGATAGGAGTGAGGGCAAATCCTCCCAGTGGGCAGAATTTTGAGCAGTGCACCTAGTTGTTCATTTTGCTTGGAAGAAGAAATGGTTAGAGGTGTGTTTGTACACTAATTCATGGGCTGTTGCCAATGGTTTGGCTGGATGGTCATGGACTTGGAAGGAACATGGTTGGAAAATTGGTGACAAGGATGTTTGGGGAAAAGCTATGTGGATAGACCTTTCTGAGTGGGCAAAAAATATGAACATATTTGTGTCCCAAGTAAATGCTCACCAGAGAGTGACTTCAGCAGAGGAAGAGTTTAATAATCAAGTGGATAAGATGACCTGCTCTGTGGCTAATGCTCAACCTCTTTCCCCAGCCACTCCTGTCATTGCCCAATGGGCTCATGAACAAAGTGACCATGGATGTAGGGATGGAGGTTATGCATGGGCCTAGAAGCAAGGACTTCCCCTAACCAAGGCTGACTTGGTTCCAGCCACTGCTGAATGCCCAATCTGCCCGCAGCAGACACTCACACTCAGCCCCCGATATGGCACCATTCCTCCAGGTGACCAGCCTGCTACCTGGTGGCAGGTTGACTACATTGGGGCAATTCCACCACAGAAGGGGCAGCAATTTGTTTTAACTGTAATAGACACATGCTCTGGCTATGGGTTTGCATTTCTGGTATGCAATGCTTCTTCCAAAACTACCATCCGTGGACTTACTTAATGTCTTATGTACCACCATGGCATTCCACACAGCATTGTTTCTGATCAAGGAACCCATTTCACAGCAAATGATGTACGGGAATGGGTACATGCCCATGGAATTCACTAGTCTTACCATGTTCGACATCACCCTGAAGCAGCTGGATTAGTAGAATGGTGGAATGGCCTTTTGAAGACTCAATTATGGTGCCAACAGGTGGCAATACCTTGCAAGTCTGGGGAAATGCTCTCCAGGAGGCTGTGTATGCTCTGAATCAGCATCCTTTCTATGGTGCTGTTTCTCCTATAACCAGGATTCATGGGTCCAGGAATCAAGGGGTGGAAATGAGAGTGGCACCACTCACTATTACCCCTAGTGAACCACTAGGAAAATTTTTGCTTTCTGTCCCTGCATCCTTAAGCTCTGCTGGTCTACAGGTTTTAGTCCCAAAAGGAGGAATGCTGCCACCAGGGAACATAAAAATAATTCCATTGAACTGGAAGGTAAGACTGCCACCTGGCCACTTTGGGCTCCTCTTACCTGTGAATCAACAGGCAAAGAAGGGAATTACTGTACTGGCTAGGGTGATCGATTCTGACTATCAAGGAGAAATAGGACTACATCTACATAAGGAGGTAAAAAAGAGTTTGCCTGGAATGCAGAAGATATTCTAGAACATCTCCTAGTACTGCCATGCCCTGTGATTAAAGTCAATGGAAAATTGCAACAGACCAATTCAAGCAGGACTAACAATGGCCCAGAATCTTCGTGATAGAAGTTTGGTTCACCCCACCAGGCAAAGAACCACAGCTAGTTGAAGTGCTTGCTGAAGGTAAACGGAACATGGAATGGGTAGTGCAAGAAGGTAGGGATAAATATGAACTTTGACCTTTGACCAGTTACAGAAATGAGGACTCTAATAGTTATGAACCCTTCTTCCTTGTTTTGTTATGAGTATGATTGTATATGTACACAAAATGAATTTCTTGTTTTTTCCCAACCTTTTCCCCTATCATATGAAAAGTTGTATTAATTTCTCATCATAATATTTAAGGATGTCAAGTTTAAGAGGGAATATTACCCAAGGACTTGCACCCTATTCTGTGGGGAATTAATGCATTTCTGATTGTACACAGGGGAGTTGAACATTGTTAGGCAGAAATATATATGTTTGCTTGTCTGTTATTGTTTTTACTTACAGACAAAGTATGGTTTAGGGTAACATGTATGGTTGCTGAGTTGACAAGGGATAGACTGTGATGGTTAGGCTAATGTGTCAACTTGACCAGGTAATTGTGTCCAGGTGTTAGGTCCAGCAAGCACTGGGCTAATTGTAATAAAAGAGCATTTATGGATTTCAATAACCAGTGAGTTTATTGCATGGATGGCTGATTACATCTGCATCAATCAGGGAGATTGCATCAACAATGGGTGACATTTTTATCCAATCAGTTGAATGCCTTAAAAGGAGAAGTGATTTCAACATTCAGAGAGAATTTCCCAGCTCATCTTTGGACAGCCAACTTCTCCCAGAAACTCATCAAGGACCTTTCATTGGACTTTCATTGGAGCCCCTAGCTTGCAGCCTGCCTGTGGAACCTGGACTTGTGCATCCCATGGTTGTGTGAGAGACTCTTATAAAATCTTATATTATTGACAGATATCTCCAGTTTATTCTGTTTCCTGAGAGAACCCTGACTAACACAGCATATATCTGATAGGGGCCTAATATCCAGCTTATATAAAGAAATCCTACACCTTGAAAATAAAAAGAGATTTGAATAGAAATTTCTCCAAAGAAGAAATAAAAATGCTAAAGAGCACATGAAAAGATGCTCAACATCACTAGCTATTAGGGAAATGCAAATAAAAAGTAAAATGAGATATTCTCTTATACCAATTAGTCTGGTGGCAATTAAAAAGCGGAGGACTATAAGTATTGGAGAGGATGTGGAGGAATAGGAACCCTCTTTCACTGCTGGTGGGAATATAGAATGGTGCCGCCATTGTGGAGGACAGTTTTGTGGTTCCTCAGGAAGCTTATTATAGAACTGCTATATGATCCAGCAATCTCACTGCTGTGTAAATACCCAGAATTGAGAGCAAGTACATAAACAGATATATGCACACCAATGCTCATAGCAGCATTATTCGCTATTGCCAAAAGTTGGAATCAACCCATATGTCCATGAACAGATGAATGAATATACAAATTGTGGTACATACATACAATGGAATATTACTCAGCTGTAAGAAGGAATGCAGTATTAACACACAAGATAACATGGATGAGGAGAGGCAAGATGATGTTGTTGTAGGAGGGCACTTGCTTACTAGCTCTCTGAGGATGGCGGATTGTGGACAGGGTTCTGTGCTGTGCGCACACGGAGCGAGAAGCTTGGGACATCTATCTGCAGGCAGATCGACGGCATGGACTGATCAGTAGAGATTCATGAGTTTTAATCCTGCCTGTGGTGGTTAACACAGATGGCTGAGTCCCACCCTCAGGGAAAAAGGCTGGTTTGAGCCATGATTCCTGCTCAGCAACCCAGTGAGAGGGCCTAGTGAGAGGGAGCATTCTCTGAGAGTGGAAGGGTTCTGGCGAAGGGGTGAGAGGGGTTTCCTTTCTCTGGATTTGGGTGCCTGGAACCCCTTGCACCTTGGGCAAACAAAATAGCTGGATTGAATCAACACCAGGCAAAGGGGAGGGGAAAAACTGCTGAAGAAATTGAGTTACTTAGCTGCCCAGGGATATGTTCCAAACCCCACCAAGCCAGCAAGAGAGAGCATTCTCTGAGAGAGGGAAGGTTCTAACAGAAGGTGGAGAGAGGTTTCCCTTCTTTGGATTTGGCTGCCTGGACCCCCTCATAGCTTTGGGGAGCAGATAAGCTGGCTTGAAGCAGTGCCAGGCTGAGGGGAGAGGCAAAACTACTGAGGAAGCCTGATTTACCCAGTAGTGCAGTGACACTGAGGCTTGGCTCCAGAGGGGGCAGAATCAGCCAATTTTATCACTCTGCACTGACAAGCATCAGAGCTTCAGCTCCCCTGGGGAGGCCAGGAAGTGGGAAGTGCTTGATAAGTTTCCAAAAGCCTAGTTAGGGTTCCCTCAGTGAAAGGGGTGGTCTAGAAGAGGACTTCTTCTGGGTCCCGTATTTCACCAAAAAAAAAAGAAAATAAAAAAGAAGAGAGTCACTTTTAAAAATTAAAAATGAATTCTTCTTTTTAATTTAGTTTAATAACTAAAATCTGCCTCAAAACCTGCAGATAGAACCCTGCAGGGCAATTGATTGATAAACACAAGCAGGCTGAGAGGTTCCACAAGGACCCTAGAAGGAAACTGTTCCTCCTTAACTTTGTTTGACTGCTTGCTTGTGTGGTTGTTTAGTTTTTCTCTGTTTACTTGTTGTCTCTTGCTTTTCTTTCCTCTTTCCTCCCCTCTTTCTTTTTTCTTTCATTTTTTAAAAATTAGGTGCTGCTAGCTTGTCTCTTCTTTGCTGTGCTTCTTCTTCAGTGATTTCCCATTCTCTGTCTATATTGATTTTGTATCCGAAGCTATCTCTTATCCTTCCTTCATCTTTCTGCCTTCTGCTTTCTTTTGTGGTTCTTATAAACCACGTTTTTTCATTTGCCCACAACTTAAGGGTGCCAATTTCTATTCTATCTATTCTGTTTTCTTCATTTTCCTTTCAGCACTTTCTTTACTCTTTCTCTCCCTACTCATCAATTTAGCCTTCAAAATCATTATATATGTATATTCCTCTATTTGGTTTCCCAGTCCATTTTAGGTACTCCACTTTTTTCTTATAACTCTACACTGCCTACATGAGTTAAATATTCATTTCAATAAGTCTTATTAGGCCCCTCTTCAAACTTGTATCAATATTACTATTATCCTTCTTCATTGTCACATCTTTTGATTACTCTGGCCCTAATCTTTTGTCTTCAAGAGAACATAGAAAGAAGCTAGGAAAAAATAGGAAGAATAAGTGTCAAAGACAAAACTTAACACACACACAGAACCACCAGCTATATAAAACTCTAGAGAGAGAGAGAAGCTAATCAACTGAATAAACCCATCAAGATAAAATGATGACTAGAGGGCAACAAAAAATTACAAACCACACTGAGAAACAGGAAGACATGGACCAGTCCAATGCACAAACTAAAAACCAGGAAGAGATGCAGAACATTGAACAACTAATCAAAATTTTCCAAACAAATATTATGGACCAACATAATGAAGTGAAGGAAGAGGTTAAAGATGTTAAGAAGACATTGGGAAAACATACTGGAGAAATTTTAAACATTCATAAAAAGATAACAGATATGATGGCGATCAATGGCACAATCCAAGAAATAAAAAAGATGCTGGATTCACATAAGAGCAGATTAGAACAGGCAGAAGAAAGAATTAGTGATGTGGAAGACAATACATCTTAAATCAAACAGATAGTAGAACAGATAGACAAAAAGATAGAAAAAATCCAGCAGGGATTCAGGGATTTAAATGACAACACAAATGCACAAACATGCATTGTGGGCATCCCAGAAGGAGAAGAGAAATGAAAAGGAACAGCAGGAGTGTTGAAGAAAATAATGGTTGAAAACTTCCTACCCTATTGAGAGAGATGGATGTGCAGATCCTGGAAGCACATCACACCCCAAACAGTATAAATCCCAACAGGCCAACTCCATGACATATACTTGTCAAAATATCCAATACTCAAGTCAATGAGAAAATACTCAAGGCAGCACGAGAAAAGAGAACCATCACATACAAGGGAAGCACAATAAGATTAAGTGCTGATTTCTCATCTGAAACCATGGATGCAAGAATACAGTGGTATGACATAGACAAAGTACTAAAAGAAAAAAACCTTTAGCCACGAATTCTCTATACAGCAAAACTGGTTTTCAAAAATGATGGAGATGTCGAAATATTCACAGATACACAGAAATTAAGATAGTATGCCAATAAGAAACCTGCACTTCAAGAAATAATGAAAGAAGTTCTAGAAGTTGAAAGGAAAAAACAAGAGAGAGAGAGAGAGTTGGAGGAGAGTTTAAAAACAACTAAAATGACAAAAACAGAAACAAAACAATATATGACATACATTAACCCAAAGAAAATATGGCTGAAGTAAAAATTTGTTGTGAGTAATAACACTGAGTGCTAATGGATTAAATTCACAACTCAAGAGACACAGATTGGCAGAATGGATAAGAAAATATGATCCATCTATATGCTGTCTATAAGAAACCCACCTTCGACCCAGGGATTCAAGGAGGCAGAAAGTGATTTGCTGGAAAACAATTTTACAAGCTAACAATAGCCTAAAAAGGGCAGGAGTAGCTATTCTAATATCATATAAAATAGACTTTAAATGCTAAACTATTGTAAGAGACAAAGACTGACACTATATATTAGCAAAAGGGGTAATCTCTCAAGAAGAGAGAACATTCATAAACATTTATGCACCTAATCGGGGTGCCTCAAAATACATGAGGCAAACTCTGGAAAAACTAAGTGGAGAAATAAATGCCTCTACAATTATAGTGGTGGACTTTAATACAACATCATCATCAATAGACAGAACATCTAGACAGAAAATCAATCAAGAAATAAAGACTCTCAACAATACATTAGAGGACCTGGACTTAATAGATATATACAGAACACTACACCCAAATACAGCAGGATTTACATTCTTCTCAAGTGCACATGGATCTTACTCCAAGATAGACCCCATGCTAGGCCACAGAATAACTCTCAATTAATTCAGAAAGATTGAGATTATAAAAAGTAATTTCTCTGACCACAATGGAATGAAATTGGAAATCACTAAAGGCCAGAGAAACAAGTTAGGCACAAAGATATGGAAGTTAAACAACACACTCTTAGACAAACAGTGGGTCAAGGAGGAAATCTCGAAAGAAAACAGTAACTACCTTGAAACTAATGAAAATGACAGCACAACATATCAAAACCCATGGGATGCAGCAAAAGCAATCCTGAGAGGGAAGTTCATAGCCATAAATACATATATTAAAAAATAAGAAAGAGCTAAAATAGAAGACCTAACTGCACACTTGGAGGAAGTGGAAAAACAACAACAAGCTAAACCTAAAGGAAGTAGAAAGCAGGAAATAACAAAGATTAGGGCAGAACTAAATGAAATAGAGAATAAGAAAGCACTAGAAACAATAAACAAAACCAAAAGCTGGTTCTTTGAGAAGATCAATAAAATTGACAAACCCTTAGACAGACTAACAAAGAAAAAGTGAGAAGAGATGCAAATACACAAAAGAAGGAATGAGAAAGGGGATGTCACTACTAACCCAAAAGAATTAAATAGTGTCGTAAGAGGATATTTTGAAAAAGTATATGCCAACAAGAATTATAATTTAGAGGAAGTGGACAAGTTTCTAGAAACTCACGAACAGCCTACATTGATGAAGAAGAAATTGATGAACTCAACAGTCCAATTATAAGTAAAGAGATAGACTCAGTCATCAAAAACCTCCCAACTAAGAAGTGCCCAGGACCAGATGGCTTCACAGATGAATTCTACCAAACATTCCGGAAAAAGCTAACGCCAATTCTGCTTAAGCTCTTCCAAAAAATAGAAGTAGAAAGAATATTGCCAAACTCATTCTAAGTTGCCAGCATTACCATAATACCAAAAACAAAGAAAGATACTACACGAAAGGAAAATTACAGACGAATTTCTCTAATGAACCTAGATGCTAAAATCCTCAACAAAATACTTGCTGATTGCATTCAACAACATATCAAAAGGATTATACACCATGACCAAGTGGGTTTCATCCTGGGTATGCAAGGATGGTTCAACATAAGAAGATCAATCAATGTAATACACCACATAAACAGTTTGAAAAAAAAATCACACGAACATATTTATAGATGCAGAAAAAGCATTTGACAAAATACAGCACTATTTCCTGATAAAAACACTGCAAAAGATAGGAATAGAAGGAAGCTTTCTGAATACGCTAAAGGGTATATATGAAAAACCCAAAGCTAACATCATCTTCAATGGTGAAATCCTAAAAGCCTTCCCTCTGAGATCGGGAACAAGACGAGGATGCCCACTATCACCACTCCTATTTAACATTGTCTTAGAAGTACTTGCTGGAGCACTGAGGCAAGAAAAGGATATAAAAGGCATCCAAATTGGAAAAGAAGTAAAAATTTCATTATTTGCAGATGACATTATCCTATATGTAGAAAGCCCTGAGAAATCAACAACAAAGCTTCTAGAACTTATAAAGGAATTCAGTAATGTTGCAGGCTATAAGATCAATGCTCAAAAATCAGTAGCAATTTTGTACACCAATAATGAGCAACCTGAAGAGGAAATAAAAAAAAAAAATACCATTTACAATAGTAACTAAAAGAATCAAATACATAGGACTAGATTTAACTACAGATGTAAAGGACTTATATACAGAAAACTACACAACACTGTTAAAGGAAATCAAAGAAGACTTAAATAAATGGAAAAATATTCCCTGTTAATGGATAGAAAGACTAAACATCAGCAAGATGTCTATCCTACCCAAACTATTCTACAGATTTAATGTAATCCTAGTAAAATCAACACTGTATTTTTTAAGGAACTGGAAAAACTAACCACAAAATATATTTGGAAAGGTAAGAGGCCCTGAATTGCCAAAGACATATTGGAAAAGAAAAATGAAGTTGGAGGTATCACATTACCTGACTTTAAAATACACTTCAAAGCTACAATGATCAAAACTGCATTTATATATCATTTTACAAATATTGTTATGTATTGTGAAAATTTTGATTTTTACCCACAATAAAAAATAAATAAATTAAAAACAAACAAACAAACAAAAAAAACAAAGCAAAAAAAAAACAAACTGCATGATATTGGCACAAGGATAGACCTACTGACCAATGGAACTGAAATGAGAGTTCTGATATAGATCCTCGCACATACAGTCATCTGATATTCGAAAAGGCCACCAAGCCCAATCATTTGAGAGAGAATGGCCTCTTTAACAAGTGGTGCTTGGAGAACAGGATATCCATATCCAAAAGAATGAGAGAGGAAGACCATTTCACACCTTATACAAAGATCAACACAAAAATGGATCAAAGATCTAAATATAAGAGCCAAAACCATAAAGACCTTAGAAGATAATGTAGGGAAGCATCTACAGGACCTTGTAATAGGAAATGGTTTCATGAACTTCACAGCCAAAGCATGAGCAGCAAGAGAAAAAAATAGATAAATGGGATCTCCTCAAAATTAAAGAATTCTGCCCCTCAATGGATTTTATTAAGAAAATAAAAAGGCAGCCTACCCAATGGGAGAAAATATTTGGTAACCATATATCTGATAGGAGCCTAATACCCTGCATATATAAAGAAATCCTACACTTCTAATATAAAAAGACAAACAACCCATTTGAAAAATGGGCAAGTTACCTTAAAAGATACTTCTCCAAGGAAGAAATACAAATGGCTAAAAAGCACATGAAAAAATTGCTCAACATCGCTAACTATTAGGGAAATGCAAATCAAAATTACAAGGAGATACCACCTTACAACCATCGGAATGGCAGCTATAAATAAAAAAACAGCAGAATAGGTATATACCCAGCAGTGTGATGGGAGGCGTGGGAGGTGGGCAACATGGGAATCCCAGTGGGTTCCGTGTGGTGTTTTGGGTGATCTGGGCGCCTCTTAGAATATATGTATATATATATGGACAACATTTTTGTAAGCAGGTGCACATGTGTGCATGTATATTTATATATCATTTTGCAGATGTTTGTATGTGTTGTGAGAATTTTGATTTTTACCCATAATAAAAAATATATATATATCAAAAAAAAAAAAAAAAAAACAGCAGACTTTAAGTGTTGGAGAGGATGTGGTGAAATAGGAACCCTCATCCACTGCTGGTGGGATTTTGGAATGGTCCAGCCACTGTGGAGGACAGTTTGGTGATTCCTCAGAAAACTAACAATAGATCTTCCGTACGATGCAGTGATTCCTCTGCTGTATATATACCCAGAAAAATTGAAAGCAAAGACACGAACATATATATGTACAGCAATGTTTATAGTGGCCTTGTTCACTATTGCCAAAAGTTGGAATCAGCCCCGGTGCCCATCAAGTGATGAATGGATAAACAAAATGTGGTACATACATACAATGGAATATTACTCAACTGTAAGAAGGAATAAAGTGCTAACACACAGAATAACATGGATGAATCGTGAAGACCTTATGTTGAGTGAAGCAAGCCAGGCACTGAAGGATGAACGGTACATGACCTCAGTGATTTGAATTGAGGAAAGTGAGCAGTGTCTGAAAACAATTGTCTGAAAGATAGGTTAGCAAGAGAGAGAGAAAGGGAAGAGAAAGTTGTGAGTCATCACCCATACAAACATAATCTATGGTTAAGTGATTGAGTATAGTTGCATTACCTTACAGTCATGGACACAGGACATGGTAAATATCATCAAAAATTATTAAACTATACCATCTAAATTGTAAACTATACTGTAAACCATTGACAATGTTTAGTAGCTATATTTCACTATCTGTATAACAGTTATAACAATGCTACCATCCATATACAAAAAGGTTTTTTTATGGAGTGAGGAATGGGGGAGGAGGTTGGCTATATGAGAGTCTCTAATATTCTGTGTGTGACCTTGCTGTGACCTAAAACTTCTTTGAAAATTTGGAAGACACTGGGGAGAGAGAGGGGGAAGGTGCCACGGTACAGACTGGACACCTGACAATGCAGGGATAAAAGGAAAAATGTTTTAAAAAAGCAAAAAACATTTTTTTTGTTTTTCCCCATTTTTTGAATATCCCAATCCTTTAATTTTATTGTATTTTTAGTGTTTTTTTTAGTTTCCATGTATTTTATCTCTTATATTTAAACTTATCATTATTATTTCATTTTCTTATTAATTGTATTGGCTATTATATGGGCTTCATCTTCAAGGAAGGTTTGGATCTCAGAAGGGTTCCAACGGGAGCAGGAGAGGATCGTTGGTGGGGGTTGTCTGGGATGGAGGTTTCATGGGAGGAAGTTCACCTGAATATACATGAAAGGTATATAAAATTGTTGAAATGATTAAGGGGTGAGGCATGGTCACAGTGGGTGTAGAATCATTCCATAAAGAAAAGAATTCTGAATTTCCAGCCTGAAGAGCTCTGCCACATTCTGCAAGGGAGCAGCAACAGTCCCCTGAGTGCAGTGTGTGGCAAAGGAGGATGGTCCACTAATGGGTTCTTGTTATTTATGACTACCCTTATGAGTCTTTGCTCTTGTAATTGAAACTTAGCCTTCTGTTATGGGGTATCTAAGGGTTGCCACCTGAGAGCCTCCTTGCTGCTCAAATGTGGCCTCTCTCTAAGCCAAAGTCAGCATATGAATGCATTACCTTCCCCCCAGCATGGGACATGACTCCTGGGGATGAGCTTCCCTGGAAAAGAGGGATTAATATCAAGTGCCAACTGGCAATACAACTGGAAAAAAGACCTTGAATAAAAGGGGGAAAAGGTAAAGACCAATGAGTTCATATGGCTAAGAGACTTCAAAGAGTGTTGAGGGGTCATCCCAGAGGTAACGCTTACATGCAACTCAGTAGGATCTCATAGAACCCCAAAGTGTATATCACACGACACAGAGGGACTCCTGAGGGCTCTGGAGACACCCAGGTCGTATATAAGGGAGGATAGCCCCAGAGGTTGATGTCTTATCAGTGGGCTCTACTTTGGGATCTGTGCTCCTGAGAGTGTCAAAGTTGGACTCAAATAAGTCCTCCCTGTACATGGTCCATCAGTCCCTACTATTCAAACCTATATGTGATACTGGAGTTTGTAGGTGTATTTCCAGAGATGGTAGCCTCTGGCCTGTCCATGTGCCAGCTGTGCCTGGAATCTCGGTGGAGCTGCAACTCCTACTCTACAGCTCAATGGACTCACCCAAGTCACCTGGTGAGGAGACGATGATGGGCAATGGCCATCCCAGGGAATGGAGAGAGCCTGCAGCTGCAGGCAGGATAATATCATCCACCATATCCATGGGATATAAGCCCCCTGTCACTTTGAGGTGGAGTGTACATCACCATCCCAGACTCCTCAGGAATGGGGGAAGAGCTATGGAGTAGAGTGGACTTAATGGTATTCTGTTGTAGACATATTGTGATTCAAACAATGGAAGAAATTATAACAGTGAGGTGGAGCCAGTGGCCACTAGACACTTTCGGGGCAGGGAAGGGAAAAGCAGTTGTAATACAGAGGCTTTTTCAGGACTTGGGAATTATCCTGAGTGACATTACAACGACAGATATAGACCATTTTACATCAGCATATACCATGCAGAACTGTGTGGGAGAGAGTGTGGTCTACAATGTGAACTATGGTCCATGCTTATTGGCAAAACGCCAGGATGTGTATATCCATTGCAGATGATGTGCCACACTAATGAAAGATGTTTATGTGGGATGTTATGGGAGGTGTGGGAGGTGGGGAACATGGGAATCCCTGTAATTTTTGTGTAACATTTATGTAATCTAAGCATCTTTTAAAATATATATCAAGAAATAACATTTATGTAAGCAAAAATAAATAAATAAATAAATAAATAAAACAAATAAAAAAGATAACATGGACGAATCTTGAAGATCTTATGTTGCGTGAAGCAATCCAGGCACTGAAGGACAAATATTACATGACCTCACTGATATGAATTAAGCAAATTGAGCAGGTTCACAGATCTGGATTCTGGAAGTTCGGTTTAGAGGAGACAGAAAGGGTGAAGAAGGTTGTGAGTCAATGCCCACATGAGCAAAATTTATGATAATGAGGAAAGATGTAATTGCACATTGGGTGGGCATAACAGTAGTGTAGTGATGCTATTGGGCTTGGAAGTGCTTGTCTGTAAGGGAGGTAGGGTGGGGAGGGTGGGTAAGATTGTCCATGGAATTGGGGTTAGAGATGGGGAGGGAGCATTTGAACTCTGGGGTATTGTGGGTATGTGGTTGAAACTACAAAGTTGGGAATGTTCTTTTGAAAAATAGGGCAGGGGATGGTTACTGGTTTAAGGTGTTGGATATAGGAGTATGGAGGACAGGTCTTACCTGGGGCAGGCTTCTAAGGAGTGTGTAACAGTCATCTTGTTATAGTGTGTTGTATCACAGGGTGGAGATTCACATAATGAGCAGGAAGATGTTGGTCTCCCATCCCAAAGAATCCTGCTATGATCTCAAATAGAGGGCCTGGAGTCTCTTGAGAACATAGGCAGTTCCTAATATGGGAGGACAAGCCAGTATGTCAAGCCCTGAATGTTATTGCAAGTAACTGTGAATCTGGTCCTTCAATGAGTTAATCTTGGAGGGTACCGTGGTTCCGAGGGAAGAAGTAGGGAGGAATAGAATAGATGGAACACAGCATATGTTTGGGGCAATGGAATTGTTCTACATGATCTTTCAGGGATGGATACAGACCATGTCAAACGTCATCAAAATCTATAAATGTGTACAGTCCAAAATATAAATCACAATGTATATTATTGATTATGGTTAGTAGCAATGTTTCAATATTTGTACATCAATTGTAATAAATGTACCATCCACATGTAAAATGTTATTAATAGGGGAAAGTGGAAAAAAGTAGAGGACATTGGGTATATGGAAATTACCTATACTCCATATGTGACTTTTCCATAACCTAAAGCTTCCTTGAACAAAATGAAAAAAATTAGACTCTGGATGAATAAACGGAAACAAATGTCACTGTACGTGCAAGAAAACAAATCTTATAGTGGTGAAAAGTATAATGTTAAAAAATTTTAACTTTATATTTAAAATTTTTAAATTTTTATTTTTTCATTATTTCAAACTTTTAAAAAGATTTTTTGTATTTAATTCATTATTTTTAAAACCATCATTATTATATTATTTTCCCATTAATTGTATTCAATTATTTAGTTGGCTTCAATTTTGAAGAAGTTTTGGATCACAGAAGGGTTACAACTGTGGCAGGGGAGAATCATTGGTGTGCAGTGTCAGAGAAGGTGATACATGGGAGGAGGTTCACCTGGGGAATACCTACAAGGCATATGAATTTGCTCAAGTGTTCATGGCACATTGTCATAGTGGGTGGAGATCCACATCATAACCAAAGAAATACCTAATTTCCATCACAAGGAGTTCTGTCATATTCTCCAATGGGACAGCAAGAATCCCCTGAGTGCAGGGGCAGAGATTCATGAAGGAGGATGCACCATTGATGGGCCCTTGACTGTGATGACTGTACTTATGAACCTTTAGTTCTGAAATTGAAACTTAGCTTAGGATTATAGGGTGCCTAAGCATTTCCCCCTGAAAGCCTCTTTGTTACTCAAATGTGGCCTCTCTCTAAGCCATAACTCAGTGTATAAATGCATTACCTTCCCCCCAGTGTGGGACATGACTCCTGGGGATAAGCCTCTCTGGCACTGAGGAATTACTACCAAGCACCAACTAGCAATGCAGTTGGAAAAAGACCTTTACTAAAAGGTGGAAAGAGTAAAGACAAATTAGTTTATATGACTAAGAGACTTCAAAGCGTGACAGGAGGTCAATTCAGAGGTTATGCTTATGCATATCTCAGCAGGAACTCATAGACTGAGAAGGTAAATATTACCTCAAATAGCGGGGCTCGTGAGGTCTCTGGAGACATGCAGACACAATAAACAGGGCAGACAGCTCAAGAGTTTGGCATACTGCCAGTGGGCCCTGCTTTGGAATTTATGCTCATCAGTGTGATAGAGTTGGGCTCAGTTGTGTTTTCCCTACACATGGCTCTGCTTGCTCTCTATTTGAACCTATAGTTAGTACTAGAGTTGAGGGTTGTATGTCCAAGAGACTTAAATCTTTGTGCTGCCCATGTGCGAATTAGGCCCTGAATCTCAACAGACTTTCAACACCTACTTTCCAGTTAATTAGATTCACCCAGGACAACTACAAGGAGAATATGACTGACAATGACCATCTGAAGGAACAGAGAGAATCTGCAACTGTAAGAAAGTCCCATCCATCTGCCCCATGAACCTAAGCCCTCAATTAGAGGTGGAGTGGGCATCACCATCACAGAATCCTCAGGATTGGGGAATGGATGATGGACTAGTATAGACTTACAGTTGTTCTACTGTAGACTTATTGTGATCCTAGCAATGGAAGAACTTTTATCATGGATGTGGAAGCAGTGGCCACTGGAGATCTTGTGGGGTGGGAGAGGGAAAAATATGTGTAATTTGGGGGCGAGGCTGTTAAACCCACCTAGCAGGATCAAAACAGTCTATTCAACTAATAGTGCTGGGAGAAATGGATATCCATATCCAAAAGGAAGAAAGGGGACAACTATTTCACATCTTATACAAAATTTAACTCAAAATGGATCAAAGACCTAAATATAAAACCGAGAACCATAAAAATACTAGAAGAAAATGTAGTGAAATATCTTCAAGACCTCATGGTAGGTGCAGGTTTCTTAAACATTACACCAAAAGCATGAACATTGAAAGATAAAATGGATAAATGGCACCTCTTCAAACTTAAACACATCTGTGCTTCAAAGGAATTTGTAAAGAAAATGTAAAGTTAACCCACTCAATGGGAGATATTTGGAAATGACATATTTGATAAGTGTTTGATTTCCATGTTATATAAACAGCTCATACAACTCAACAATAAAAGAGGAAGCAATGGAATTTAACAAACTGGCAAAAGACTTAAATAGACATTTCTCCCAAGAGGAAATATAAAAGGTGAAAAAGGACATTGAAAAAAAGGCCAATATCACTAGCTATTATCAAAATGCAAATCAAAAATGCAATGAGGTATCATTTCACACCTCATAGAATAATCATTATTAAAAAAAATAGAAACAACAAGTGCTTTAGAGGATGTGGAGAAATAGGAACACTCTTTCACTGTTGGTAGGAATGTCAAATGATGCATCCTCTGTGGAAGAGAATTTGGCTGTTCCTCAGGAAGTTAAGTAATAGAATTTCTGCATGATCTGGCAATCTCTCTACTAGGAATATATACATAAGAACTGAAAACAGTGACACGAGCTGATATTTGCACACCGGTGTTCATAATGGCATTATTCACAATTGCCAAAAGATAGAAACAACCCAAGTGTCTATCAGCCAATGAATGGACAAGCAAAATGTGGTATATACATACAATGGAATACTATGCTGCTGTAAGAAGAAATATGAAAACACGGATGAACCTTGAGGACATATGCTAAGTGAATTAGGCCAGACAATAGAGTACAAATATTATATGGTCTCACTAATATGAATTAAATATGAAGAACAAACACATGGAGTTAAAACATAGACTACAGGTTACTATGAGATAGGATGGGGACTGAGAAGAGGTACTGATGCTTAATGTATGTAGAATTTTCAATTAGTTTGATTGGAAGTGTGTGAAAATGGATAGAGTTGATTGTAACATATTATAGTGAGTATAATTAGCACAGCTGGTTTATAAATGGGATTGTGACTGAAAAGTATAATCTGGGGATGTAAATGTCTATAGAGAAAAGATTGAGAATAATCTAGGGATTGAATAACATAGTGAACCCAGAGTGGATGAAGGTTATGTTTAATAATACAAATAAAAGAACATTCTTCTATGAACTAGAACAAATATACATCACTATTACAAGGTGGTAAGGATATGGTGTTGCATGGGAAAATACAATTAATGTAACTTATGGACTATAGTTAACACCAATATTACAATATTCTTGCATCAATGTCAAAGAAGGTACTACATCAATGCTAAGGGTCAATAATAGGAGGGCATGTTATTTTTTCAATTGGACTAAAGATAACATTCAAAGGTTTCCTGGGGCAATGACTGCACAATTCTGTGAAGAATGTGAAAGCCACTGAGTGTACACTTTGGATTGAATATAAAGGACATTGTACTGTAAAACACACTGAACCGTGTGGTGGAAAATGGACTGTGATTAACAGTACAAATATGAGAGTGTTCTCTCATGAACTATAACAAATATGCAAGACTAATGAATAGTGTTAATAACAGGTGGTGTATGAAAAACATACCAAGTTTATGCTATGAACCATGGTTAGTGTTAAGACTCTGATCATGTCCTTTCATAATCTGTAACGAATGTTCCACAACAATGTAAGATGTTGGTAGAGGCATGATGTATGGGAATTCTGTACATTATGCCTGATTGTTTTGTAAGATCACAATTTCTGTAATAAAAAAATAAAATTAAAAGAAGAGACATGTAAAAACATAATCACAATATGTTTAGGGCAAAATTAGCAGAATTGCAAATCTATAATTATTCTTAGAGATATTTGTACATTTTTCAAAAAGTAGATCCAACAAACAAAATTGAATCCATGTTATAGAAAATTTGGAATTCACAATTAACTTGTTAGAGTTAATGAAAAAACATAGTAACCTTATTGCAATAAATAAAGATGACAAAATATTTCCAAACACAGAATATTTTTTAAAAATGACTATATGCTAGGTCACAAAGCAAGTGTCAACTATGACCATATATCTGACATCACATAGATATCTCCGAATTTATTGGACTAAAATTATAAATCAATAATAAAGTATAGAAAAACAAAATAAAGCATATGTGGGAATTAAAAAGAACTAAATGAGCAAATTTTGAAGTAAATAATGATCTAAATAAGAAATTTTAATGGAAATTATTAAATACATATAGAAAAATTGAAAATTGATGATTCAAGCATTCACTATGAAATATTAGACTAATAACATTAGTATAAACTCAAAGAAAACAGAAAAAGACAATTATAAATAAAACAATTGTTAATTCATAGAGAAGACTAATAAACAATAGAGAGGGAAAAAACTGAAATACTAAACGTTGAAATAATTATTAAGTTACAGAAAATCTGACATTATTTTGAACAAATGGAAGGTAGAATTAAAACGTGTTAACATGATAAATTTGGACATTTGTTGCTTTGGTATCGATTTTTAAAGGTATAAGAAAATACAATAAACAACCCTATGCAGGTAAATTAGCAAAGAAAGATGAAATAGAAATTTTCTATATAATTATATATTGACAGAATTTTTTCAATATATTGAATTAATATTACAAATTTACTCCTTCCCAAAAGTACTACATCCAGACCTATTTGGAGAAAATTATAATTATAATTATATTAAGTGATAAAAGGAAAGTGTAAATTAAACATATAAACGATGGTGAAATGCATAAATTTAATATTATAAACAGACCAATTTTCCATAAATTTACTTATAAACTCAATGGCATTCCACTCAAAATGATAACCGGGCTCTTTACTGATCCATGGAAATAGGGTCAAAAATTATCAAAGCATTTTGAAGAAAAAGAAGGTCCATTTGCTCTAGATGTTCCAAGGCATATTATAAATGTAAAAACAAAAACAGTGTTTCATTGGGCAGGAAGACACAATGTACCAATGGAAGAGAAATAAACATATATAAAAAATTGGCATATGACAGAAGTGGCCTTTAAATTAAGTAAAAGCTCAGGAATTAAAAAAAAAAAAAAGGCTTAGAAATCATTAGAGTTCAATATTCATCATTATGATTACCACAATTTAATTCATGTAAATTTTGTGATCGATGTAAAACTACTTAGTTTGTGATTGTTTAAAAAACTTATTATTGAGGTTGTGCATTATTCATTGTTTTATCTGTTCTCCTTTTCCTCTTGGTCTATTTCTGGGCAGCAATTAAACTTCAGGGCAGGGAAATTGACATAATCAATTTCCAATATACAAATGGGAAGAGTTTTGGAATTTTCAATGAAAATTCTATTTAGAAAAATTATTCCACTTATTGTAATGACAGACTAAGTAATAGTGACCAACGTTCCTACTGCTGACAAATAGAATACCTGAAAAAATATGTTAAAAATCTATTTAGGGAAAGGAGGCAAGATAGTGTCGGTTTAGGAAGGCACTCGATGAGAGCTCCCTGAGGATGGCAGATTGTGGACAGGGTCCTGCCCGGGGGTCTGTGCTGTGGGCGCATAGAGCGAGAAGCTTGGGGCAAGAAGCTTGGGACATCTATCTGCGCAGATCAACGGCACGGACTGATCCGTAGAGATTCGTGAGTTTTAAGCCTGCCTGTGGTGGTTAATACAGACGGCTGAGCCCCAACTTTAGAGAAAAAAAAAGCTGGTTTGAGCTGAGACTCCCAGCAAGGCAACTGGGTGACAGGGCCCCATGAGAGGGAGCATTCTCTGAGAGTGGGAGGGCTCTGGCAAAGGGGAGCTTTCCTTTCTGTGGATTTGGCTGCCTGGAACCCCTTGCAGCTTGGGTGAACAAAAGAGCTGGATTGAATCAACACCTAGCAGAGGGGAGGGGTAAATCTGCTGAAGGAGTTGATTTACCTAGCTACCCAGGGATAAGCCCCAAACCCCACCAAGCTAGGGAGAGGGAGCATTCTCCAAGAGAGGGAGGGTTCTGACAGAAGGCAGAGAGGGGATTATTTACCATTGATCTGGCTGCCTGGACCCTCTCATAGCTTGGGGGAGCAGATAAGCAGGCTTGAAGCAGCACCAGGCTGATGGGAGAGGCGAATCTGCTGAGGAAACCTGATTTACCCAGCAGCCTGGTGACGCTGAGGCTCGGCTCCAGAAGGGGTGGAGTCAGACATTTTTATAGTTTTGCACTGACTAGCATCAGAGCTTTAGCTCCCCTGGGGAGTCCAGCAAGTGGGAAGTGCTTGATTAGTTTCCATGAACCTAGTTAGGATCCCCTCGGTGAAGGGGGTGGTCTAGAAGGGGATTTATTTTGGGTTCTGTATTTCGCCAAAAAAAAAAAAAAAAAAAAAAAAAAAGAGAGAAAGAAACAGTCACTTTAATAAATGAAAAATAAAGTTTTCTTTTTAATTTAGTTTAGTAGTTAAAAGCTGCTTCAAAACCTGCAGATAGAACCCTGAGGGAAATTGATTGATAAACACAAGTAGGCTGAGAGAATCCACAAGGACCCTAGTAGGAACACTGATCCTCCTTAGCTTTATTTGACTGCTTGCCTGTGTGATTGTTTGGTTTTTCTCTGTTTATTTGTTGTCTCTTGCTTTTCTTTCCTCTTTCCTTCCCCCTTTCTTTTTTCTTTCATTTTTTAAAAAAAATTAGGTGCTGCTAGCTTGTCTCTTCTTTGCTGTGCTTCTCCTTCAGTGATTTCCCATTCTCTGTCTATATTGATTTTGTATTCCAAACTATCTATTATCCTTCCTTCATCTTTCTGCCTTCTTCTTTCTGTTGTGGCTCTTATATACCACATTTTTTCATATGCCCACAACTTAAGGGTGTCAATATCTATTCTATCTATTTTGTTTTCTTCTTTTTAAATTAATATTAACTTTTTCCTTTCAGCCCTTTCTTTACTATTTCTCTCCCTCCTCATAATTCTAGCCTTCTAAATCATTATATATATATAAATACCTCTATTTGGTTTCCCAGTCCATTGTAGGTACTCCAATTTTGTTCATATTACTCTACACTGCCTACATGAGTTAAATATTCATTTCATTAAATCTTATTTGGCCTCTCTTCTAACTTTTATCAATATTGCTATTATCCTTCTTCCTTTCTCACATCTTTCTATTCTTCTGGCCCTAATCTTTTGTCTTCAAGGGAACATAGAAAGAAGCAAGGAAAAAATAGGAAGACAAAGTGTCAAAGAGAAAACTTAACACACACACAGAACCACCAGCTAAATAAAACTCTAAAGCAGAGAGAGAAGATAATCAACTGAATAAACCCATCAAGATAAATTGATGACTAGAGGAGGCAGCAAAAAATACGAACCACTCTGAGAAACAGGAAGACATGGACCAGTCCAATGAACAAACTAAAAACCAGGAAGTGATACAGAAAATCAAACAACTAATCAAAGCTTTCCAAACAAATATCATGGACCAACTTAAAGAAGTGAAGGCAGAGATTAAGGATATAAAGAAGACACTGGGAGAACATACCGAAGAAATTGTAAACATACACAAAAAGATAATGGATATGATGGTGATCAATGGCAAATCCAAGAAATCAAAAAGACACAGGATTCACATAACAGCAGAATTGAACAGGCAGAAGAAAGAATTAGTCATGTGGAAGACAATACATGTGAAATCAAACAGATAGTAGAACAGACAGACAAAAAGATATAAAAAATTCAGCAGGGCCTCGGGGAATTAACCGACAATGCAAAATGCACAAACATATGCATTATGGGCATCCCAGAAGGAAAAGAGAAGGGAAAGGGTACAGAAGGAGTGTTGAAGGAAATAATGGCTGAAAATTTCCCAACCCTATTGAGAGAGATGGATGTGCAGATCCAGGAAGCACAGCACACCCCAAACAGCATAAATCCCAACAGACCAACTACATGACATATACTTGTCAAAATGTCCAATACTCAAGACAATGAGAAAATACTCAAGGCAGCACGAGAAAAGAGAACCATCACATACAAGGGAAGCACAATAAGATTAGGTGCTGATTTCTCATCTGAAACCATGGAGGCAAGTAGACAGTGGTATGACATAGTCAAAGTCTAAAAGAAAAAAATTCCAGCCACTAATTCTCTATCCAACAAAACTGACATTCAAAAATGATGGAGAGTTCAAAATATTCACAGATAAACAGAAATTAAGAGAGTATGCCAATAAGAAACCTGCACTTCAAGAAATACTAAAAGAAGTTCTAGAAGTTGAAAGGAAAAAACAAGAGAGAGGGAGAGTTGGAGGAGAGTTTAAAAACAACTAAAATGACAAAAACAGAAACAAAACAATATATAACATACATTAACCCAAAGAAAAAATGGCTGAAGTAAGAAATTCGTTGCGAGTAATAACACTGAATGTTAATGGATTAAATTCACCAATCAAGAGACACAGACTGGCAGAATGGATAAGGAAATATGATCCATCTATATGCTGTCTATAAGAAACCCACTTTTGACACAGGGATTCAAGGAGGTGGAAAGTGAATGGCTGGAAAACAATTTTACAAGCTAACAATAGCCAATAAAGGGCAGGAGTAGCTATTCTAATATCAGACAAAATAGACTTTAAATGCTAAACTATTGTAAGAGACAAAGGTGAATACTATATATTAGTAAAAGGCGTAATCTCTCAAGAAGAGAGAACAATCATAATCCTTTATGCACGTAATTGGGGTGCATCAAAATGCATGAGGCAAACTTTGGAAAAACGAAGTGGAGAAATAAATGCCTCTACAATTATAGTGGGGGACTTTAGTACACCATTATCAGCATTAGACAGAACATCTAGACCGAGAATCTATAAAGAAACAAAGGCCCTCAACAATACATTAGAGGACCTGGACTTATTAGACATATGCAGAACACTACACTCAAATACAGGAGGATTTACATTCTTCTTGAGTGCACATGGATCATACTCCAAGATAGACCACATGCTAGGCCACAGAACAACTCTCAATTAATTCAGAAAGATTGAGATTATAAAAAGTAATTTCTTTGACCACAGCAGAATGAAATTGGAAATCACTAAGGGCCAGAGAAACAGGTTAGGCACAAGGATATGGAAGTTACCAGCAGAAACTTGAATTGTAATTCATTTATAAAATTTCCCAAGCATTTTTGAAACATGACAAATAATTATCTATGGCTCCACTTGGGAAACAACACACTCTTAGACAAACAGTGGGTCAAGGAGGAAATCTCAAAAGAAATCAGTAACTACCTTGAAACTAATGAAAACAACAACACAACATATCAAAACCCATGGGATGCAGCGAAAGTAGTCCTGAGAGGGAAGTTCATAGCCATAAATAAATATATTAAAAAAGAAGAAAGAGACAAAATTGAAGACCTAACTGCACACCTAGAGGAATTGGAAAAACAACAACAAACTATACCTAAAGGAAGTAGAAAGAAGGAAATAACAAAGATTAGAGCAGAACTAAATGAAATAGAGAATAAGAAAGTACTAGAAATAATAAACAAAACCAAAAGCTGGTTCTTTGAGAATATGAATAAAATTGACAAACCCTTAGCCAGAATAACATAGAAAAAGAAAGAACAGATGCAAATAGAAAAAATAAAGAATGAGCAAGGGGATATCACTACTGGCCCCACAGAAATAAAGAGTATAAGAGGATACTTTGAAAAATTATATACCAACATTAATGATAATTTAGAGGAAATGGACAAGTTTCTGGAAACTCACAAACAGCCTACATTGATTAAAGAAGAATTTGATGACCTCAACAGTCCAATTACAAGTAAAGAGATTGACTCAGTCATCAAAAACCTCCCAACTAAGTAGAGCCCAGGACCAGATGGCTTCACAGCTGAATTCTATCAGACATTCCGGAAAGAGTTAACAGCAATTCTGCTTAAGCTCTTCCAAAAAATAGAAGAAGAAGGAAGATTGCCTAACTCATTCTACGATGCCAACATTAACCCAATACCAAAACCAAACAAGGATACCACAAGAAAGGAAAATTACATTCCAATTTCTCTAATGAACCTAGATGCTGAAATCCTCAACAAAATACTTGCTAATTGCATTCAACAACATATCAAAAGGATTATACACCATGACCAAGTGGGTTTCATCCTGGGTATGCAGAGATGGTTCAATATAAGAAGGTCAATCAATGTAATACACCACATAAACAGATTGAAAGAAAAAATTCACATGATCATCTCTATAGATGCAGAAAACGCATTCGACAAAATACAGCACTCTTTCGTGATAAAAACACTGCAAAAGATAGGATTAGAAGGAAACTTTCTGAATATGATAAAGAGAATATAGAAAAACCCAAAGCTAACATCATCTTCAATGGTGAAATCCTAAAAGCCTTCCCTCTGAGACTGGGAACAAGACGAGGATGCCCACTATCACCACTCCTATTTAACATTGCCTTAGAAGAACTTGCTCGAGCACTGAGGCAAGAAAAGGATATAAAAGGCATCCAGAATGGAAAAGAAGAAGTGAAAATTTCATTATTTGCAGACGACATGATCCTATACATAGTAAAGCCCTGAGAAATTTACAACAAAGCTTCTAGAAATTATAAAGGAGTTCAGTAATGTTGCATACTATAAGATCAATGCTCAAAAATCAGTAGCATTTCTGTACACCTATAATGAGCAATTAGAGGAGGAAATCAAGAAAAAAATACCATTTACAATAGTAACTAAAAGAATCAAATTCCTAGGAATAAATTTAACTAAAGATGCAAAGGACTTATATACAGAAAGTACACCACACTGTTAAAGGAAATCAAAGAAAACTTAAGTAAATGGAAAAATATTCCCTGTTCATGGATAAGAAGACTAAATATCAGCAAGATGTCTATCCTACCCAAACTAATCTACAGATTTAATGCAATCCCAATAAAAATCAACACTGTATTTTTTAAGGAACTTGAAAAACTAACCACAAAATATATTTGGAGAGGTAAGAGGCCCCGAATTGCCAAAGACATATTGAAAAAGAAAAATGAATTTGGAGGTATCACATTACCTGACTTTAAAACATACTACAAAGCTACAGTGATCAAAACTGCATGGTATTGGCACAAGGATAGACCTACTGACCAAAGGAACCAGATTGAGAGTTCTGATATAGATCCTTGCATATACAGTCATCTGATATTCGACAAGGGTACCAAGCCCACTCAGTTGGGAGAGAATGGCCTCTTTAACAAGTGGTGCTTGGAGAACTGGATATCCATACCCAAAGTAATGAGAGAAGAATACCATCTCACACCTTATACCAAAATCAACTCAAGATGGATCAAAGATCTAATTATAGGAGCCAAAACCATAAAGTCCTTGGAAGATAATGTAGGGAAGCATCTACAGGACCTTGTAATAGGAAATGGTTTCATGAACTTCGCAGCCAAAGCACGGGCAGCAAGAGAAAAAATAGATAAATGGGATGTTCTCAAAATAAAAACTTCTGCACCTCATAGGTCATTATTAAGACAATAAAGAAGCAGCCTACTCAATGGGAGAAAATATTTGGTAACTATATATCTGATAGGAGCCTAATATCCTGCATATATAAAGAAACCCTACACCTCGAAAATTAAAAGACAAACAATCCATTTAAAAAATGAGCAAGTATGCGAATATTCTCACTGTCCTGATTCTGTGATAATCAGGGTGGGCTAAACATTCGCTATATTAGAAACCATGCATGTGTCCCCAGACCTCGTTTTCCTCCCTAGGTCTGGTTTTTAGAATGCTGGTGATAAACTAAGCCTGATTTATTATATGTCCATCCTATATGGGAAAAGACTGTAACTCTAGGTATCTCTGGTCAGCCTTAAGAGATATAGCAGGGGGCTATTACTGGTTGGCGTCCATCTCCCATATGGAGGGACCTGGGTTCGATCCCCGGGACTTCCTGGTAAAAATTTAAAAAATATATAGAAGGTGCGTGGGCCGCCAGGCCCTGTGCGCGGGCGCACCGCCAGTTCCCGCGAGCCACACAGCAAGATGATGACATAATAGGAGAGTGACACAAGGGAGAGGCAAGATGAGACGCACCGAAAAACCAGCAACTAAGGTTGCGCGGGCAGGATGCCTCTCTCCTACATCAGAGATTCCAAGGATTGAATCCCAGTGAAGACAGGAGGAGAAGGATGAGAAGAGAGGGCAGAAAATGGACACAGAGTTGCCCAGCGAATGGACACAGAAACAGCAAAAACGGGGGGAGGGGGAAGGGGTGTAAAAATGGATAAAAGTAAATAAATAAATAAATCCTTAAAAAAGAAAAAAAAAAAATGAGCAAGTGACCTGAAAAGACACTTCTCCAAGGATGAAATACAAATGGCTAAAAAGCACATGAAAGAATGCTTGACATCGCTAGCTACTAGGGAAATGCAAATCAAAACAACAATTAGATACCATCTTACACCCATCAGAATGGTAGCAAAAAACAGCAGAATATAAGTGTTGGAGAGAATGTGGAGGAATAGGAACTCTCATCCACACCTGGTGGGATTGTGGAATGGTCCAGCCACTGTGGAGGACAGTTTGGTGATTCCTCAGAAAACTAACAATAGATCTTCTGTATGATCCAGCAATTCCACTCCTGGGTATATACCCAGAAGAAATGAAAGCAAAGACGCGAACAGATATATGCACACCAATGTTCATAGTGGAATTGTTCAAAATTGCTAAAAGCTCAGATCAGCC
The DNA here is from genome assembly GCA_026826555.1 of Tolypeutes matacus. NCBI lineage: Eukaryota > Metazoa > Chordata > Mammalia > Cingulata > Chlamyphoridae > Tolypeutes > Tolypeutes matacus. The sequence goes on from JAKSZT010054512.1 coordinate 2,590,726, forward strand.
CCGGTGTCCACTAACAGATGAATGGATGAGCAAACTGTGGTACATACATACAATGGAATATTACTCAGCTGTTAGAAGGAATAAAGTGCTAACACATGGAATAACATTATTGAATCTTGAAGACCTTATGTTGAGTGAAGCAAGCCAGGCATTGAAGGATGAACAGTATATGACCTCACTGATTTGAATTGAGGAAAGTGAGCAGTCTCTGAGAACCACTTTCTGAAAGATAGGTCAACAAGGGAGAGAGAAAGAAGAGTAGCTTGTGAGCCATCACCCATATGGACATAATCTATGGTAAAGTGATAGAGTATAGTTGCATATTGAAGGATAGGACAGGTGGGTAGTGATATCACTGGGTTTGGTGGTGCAGGCTTAACAGGTGCGTAGATTAGAAAGGGCAGGTTAGAATATCCAGGGCATGTAACTATGAATCTTGTCATCCCATGAGTCAAGACATGGGAGTGTCATGTGCCCTAGGGGGATGGGGAGGAAGGAACAGAAAAGATCAAACGGGGTATTTAGTGGTCATGGGAAGTGTTTTTCAATACCTTACAGTAATGGACACAGGACATGGTAAATATCATCAAAAATTATTAAACTGTACTGTCTAAATTGTAACCTATACTGTAAACCATTGACAGTGTTTAGTAGCTATGTTTCACTATCTGTATAACAGTTATAACAATGCTACCATTCACACACACACAAGAGGTTTTAATATGGGGTGGGGAAGGTGGAGGGAGGTTGGGTACATGGGAATCTCTAGTATTCAGAGTGTGACTTTGCTGTGACCTAAATCTTCTTTGAAAACTAAATGAAAATTTGGGAGACACTGGGGAATGAGAGGGGGAAGGTGTCACGGTACACACTGGACATCCGATAATGCAGTGATAAAAGGAGAAAAAATAAAAATAAAAAATGATTAAATTTTTTTTGGTTTTTTCCCATTTTCTTTTTTTGAATGCCCCAATCCATTAATAATATTTTATTTTTAATTCTTTCTTTCTGAGTTTCCTTGTATTTTATCTCTTGCATTTAATCTTATCATTATTATTTCATTTTCCTGTTAATTGTATTTGGTTATTATATGGGCTTCATCTTCAAGGAAAGTTTAGATCACAGAAGGGATAGAATGGGGTCTGCAGAGGATCATTGATGGGGGGTGTCTGGGATGGGGTGGATTCATGGGAGTAAGTTCATCTGAATATACATGAAAGATATATAAATTTGTTCAAATGATCGAAGGATGGGGCAAGGTCATGGTGCGTAGACAGTTACTCAATAATTGAAGGTATACTGAATTCCAAGCCTGGAGAGCTCTGCCACATTCTCCAAGGGAGCAGCAATAGTCCCCTGAGTGCAGGGGCAGTGTCTGGCAAAAGAGGATGGCCCACTGTTGGGTTCTTGTTATTGATGACTACCCTTATGAGTCTTTGCTCTTGTAATTGAAACTTGGCCTACTGTTATGGGGTGCCTAAAGGTTGCCACCTGAGAGCCTCCTTGTTGCTCAAATGTGGCCTCTCTCTAAGCCAAACTCAGCATATGAATGCATTACCTTCCCCTCAACGTGGGACATGACTCCCAGGGATGAGCCTCCCTGGCAATGAAGGATTAATGCCAAGTGCCAACTGGAAACACAACTGGAAAAAAACCTTGAATAAAAGGGGGAAAAGGTAAATACAAATGAGTTCATGTGGCTAAGAGACTTCAAAGAGAGTTGGGAGGTCATCCCAGAGGTAAAGCTTACGCACACCTCCATAGGATCTCATAGAACACCAAAGTGGATATCACCCCACACAGAGGGACTCCTGAGGGTTCTGGAGACAACCAAGTCCTATATAGGTGGGCATAGACCCAGAGATTGAAGCCTTATCAGTGGGCTCTACTTTGGAATCTGTGCTCCTGAGAGTGACAGATTTGGACTCAAATAAGTCCTCCCTGCACATGGTCCATCAGTCCCTTCTATTCAAACCTATATGTGATGCTGGAGTTTGTAGGTGTACTTCCAGAGATTGGAGCCTCTGGCCTGCCTATGTGCCAGCTGTGCCTGGAATCTCGGTAAAGCTGCAACTCCTACTCTACAGCTCAATGGACTCCCTCAAGGCATCTGGTGAGGAGGCGATGATGGACAATGGCCATCCCAGGGAATGGATAGAGCCTGCAACTGAAGGCAGGATAATCCCATCCATTGTATCCATGGGATATAAGCCCACTTCCACGTGAAGGTGGAGTGGACATCACCATTCCAGTCCCCTCAGTAGTGGGGGAAGAGCTATGAACTAGAGTGGACTTAATGGTATTCTGTTGTAGACATATTTTGACTCAAGCATGGAAGAAATTATAACAGTGAGGTGGAGCCAGTGGCCACTAGACACTTTCAGGGTGGGGAGAGGAAGGGCAGTTGTAATACAGGGGCTTTTTCAGGACTTGGGGGTTGTCCTGAGTGACATTGTGGCGATGGATATAGGGCATTTTACATCAGCATATACCATGCAGAACTGTGTGGGAGAGAGTGTGGTCTACGATGTGAACTGTGGTCTATGCTTAGTGGCAAAGCCCCAGGATGTGTATATCCATTGCAGGTGATGTGTCACACTAATGAAAGATCTTTATGTGAGATGTTATGGGAGGTATGGGAGGTGGAGATCATGGGAATCCCTGTAATTCTTGTGTAACATTTATGTAATCTAAGCATCTTTTAAAATATATATGGAAAAAGATAACATTTATGTAAGCAAATGCACATATATGCATATATATCTATATATCATTTTACAAATATTGGTTTGTATTGTGAAAAATTTGATTTTTACCCACAATAAAAATAAAATCTATTTAAAACAGGTAAAGAAGAATTATGAAGCCAAAAGCTGGGGTTAACAATGAATCACCAAAATGAATCCTACATTGAAGCAGCTGTATCCTGGGAATATTTTCTGATTCTGGAAGAGGCTTTTGGTAGCTAAGAAGCTGAGTACAGTTTATAAAGCTGTCTAGAGCTCACTAAGGAGTGGGCAAACTTGTAAAGACCCTATGCTTTGGGCTGAGACAAAAAAAGGATATAATCTAGGGTAAAGGATGAGTCAGAAATAGTCTGATACACTCTGGGAATGAAACTATGATTCAAATAATCTCAAACTTTATAACTGAATTAGGACTATTAGTCCTATTATTAGTACCTTAGTCCTTCTCCTAGAAGCAAATGTAAATCTTCTATGGAGAAAGATAACATCATTTCAGGCCTCAATATATTTTTTATGATTTTTAATATACAATAGCCTTCCCCCAATTAAAAAAATGCACTACTGGCCACATAAAGAAACAAGTCATATTGACAAATAGAAGAAATGGAAAAGAAAAAGGAAAGAGAAAATTCTGATTATAAAATTATTAAACACAAGCTTTAAAATAACTGCTTATTATGCTCAGGAAACCTAAGCGGAAAAATAAAAAGAAAACTGGAAACTATAAAAAGAAGCAAATAGAATTTTAAAATAGAAAAATAAAATGAACTAAATTAAGAATTCAATGGATGGGTTTAACAGAAGATTAAATGCAGCCAAAGACAAATGGAATATATCAGAGTAAATATCTACACTGATGATCAGAGAGACAAAATGATTTAAAAACATAAAAAATAATATAAAGTTCATAGGAGATGCAGTGATAAGGTCTAACATATGTATACAGAGGAGATTGAGAAAAGAAACAAAATGAACCAGAAACAATATTTTAGATGATAGAGGGTGAGGACTATCCAAAATTGAGGAAAAGTATCAAGCCAAAGATTTTAAAACCTCAGTGAAATGTCAAATAAATGAAATTCACACCCAGATAAGTCTTAATAAAGCTTCGGAAAATCAAAGAGAGAGAGAAATGTTAGACGCAAAGCAAGGAAAAAGAAGGATATTCCATGTTCATGTTCTAGAAGACTGAATATTTTAAGTAAATAAATACTACCAGAATTGGTTTAAGGAGTCAATGGTCTGTGGATATGGGCAAGTTGTTCCTAAAATTTCTATGGAAATGCAAGGGACCCTTAAAAGGAAAAACAGCCTTGAAAAAAAAGAACGAAGTTGGATGACCCATAATTCCCTTAAAACTTACTATAAAGCTATATTCATCAAGACAGGGCATTTCTGGCATAAATGTAAACATATATCAATGGAATAGAATTCAGAATACAGAAATGAACCCATACGTCTCTGGTCAATTGATTTTTGAAAAGGTTACCAAGAACATTTAATGTTCTGGAATTAATAGTGTTTCACAATATTTTCAATATACTAAAAAAACTCTAAAATGTACATTTTTAAAGTTTTTTATTTTATATAAATTATATTGCAACAAAATGCAACTAATAAAAGAGTCAATACAATCCAATTAAATATCAATAGACTCCTTTTTGGTGGAACTTGATAAGCTAATTTTAAAATCTATATTGAAATGCAAAGGGCCAAGTATAGTACAACAATGTTGAAACAGTAGGTCAGATGACTTGGTCTATTGGATATCACTCCCCATTTTGAAGTTACAATAACAAAGAAAGTGTAGTATTGGCATAGGTTGGATAAATGAAAGAGAGGAGAGAATATAAATATAGACCTTCCCACATATGGATGAAGGAGACACTGCAGAGCAGTGAGGGAAAAACCTTTTCAATAACTGTTGCTGAGTCAATAGAATATTCATTTTAGATAAATACCCTAAATAAATTTGTATACATTTGCATCAAAGACATATATAAGAATGTTCATAGCAGCATAATTCAGAATATATCTAAACCCAAAAGAAGCCAAATGTCCATCAACAGTAGAATTCCTAAAGAAATTGGTATAGTCATTCAATGAATAGTATGCAGTATTGAAAAGAAATGAATTATAGCCACATGCAACCAATCACTTGGGTGAATCTCTCAAAAATATTGGTGAATCGTACATACCAGACATAAAAGAATACTTATTGCTTGAATCCATTTTGAAAAATTCTCAAAATATGCAAAACAGAACTGTGATTATCAGAAATTCAAAATAGTGGTTAAATTCAGAGAGACCTAAAGAAGTAATGATTGGGAAGGGATAGGATTAGGAGAGGCTTTGGGGATAATGGTCTATGTCTTGCCTGGAGTGAGTTACATGGATGTTCACTTTGTTAAAATCCATTGAGTTGTTCATTTGTATATTGTGCACTTTTCTGTAGGAGTGCTATACATACAATAAAATAAAAGAAAAAATTGGGTAACTTCCAGGCTAAATTGGGGGGGGGGGAGCCTGAACTTAGAGAGGTAAATAAAATATCTGGGCACCAAAAGTTCTTTTCCATTTTGGTTGATATTCCTCTATGTAATGAACAAATGTTCCAAAAAGCCAAGACCCATACATTAGCAGCCTATCTATGTCCTCTGTTCTCATGTGTGGCCAAGAGTTCCCTGGAGGTGAAGAAGAATTTTTAAACAGACAACATCATTTTCTCCTTAAGCTCACATTTACTTTGGTGATTTCAATGTTTTTATCTAAAACAAAGAAAATTGTGTCTTATTACTCCATCCCATACTAAAATCAATAGAGAAATTTATGTCATTAAAAAGAAATGCTATAAATTCTATAATGTGGGGTGCTTTTATTAGTTTTGATTTTTGTTTTTCTGCACCAAGGTTGTTAGCTTCCCTTCAGTGCAAAGAACACTGTTTTTTCCTGAAATGGGTAGCACTTTGTGACCCACTTTACTGATAAGAAACTAAAAATCTTTTGTTAGAAGTAAGGAAAAACTGAAACCATATAAACACATCTTCAAATTTTTAAAATCATGAATAGGGGCTTAATCCCTTGTCAGATAATGAGAAATATTCCATTGTTAATGTTTTAATTTTCAAGGAACTTATATAAATCTATTGCAAGAATGTTAGGCATTTCTCAGGAAGATCAAGGGGAAAGAACATATAAGTATTTATTTCTATATTATGTAATATATGTATATGTTCATATACAGAAATATATGAAAACACATACAAAGAATATAATATTTAATTCCTTCCCTCAATCCCCAAATTAAGTAAAGGAGTAAAATAGATTTATAATGTTTTGACAAATAGTTCCATTTTCATAATAATATTATCATTTATGTCATATTTTTTCAATACATCAATTTTGGTTGATTCCAGATTCCTGTTATCGATACTGAATATTGGTAGATCTCTGCTAGAATTTTTAAAAATTTATTATTTATACCAATGTTAAAAACTGTTCAATAAACACAAGATACTAACTACAATAACAAAAAGTCTGCTTTGGTCAGTGGTTAGAATTCCCCCCATTTTTGTTCACTCCTCAATCTTGAGGGGTTTGGGATGAGGTCTGCTCTGACTGCTCCAGGCTGAGAAGGGACATAGATATTATGAGACAAAAGAATGGAATAATTTTGCTTGCAGTTGAAGATACTCCTAGTTTTTGGAGTGGAGCTTATCCATCCTCATTGTTTTATTAGTTATCCAGGGCAGACCCGAGGGACTAGAGAGTAGGAGTTCTCCACATATCTTCTGTGTTTCAGGGCTCAACCAGTATATGAACAATCCAAAGACTTTAAGTCTCTGACAAATATACTTAACAGATAAATTGATAATTATATGTTCAGATAAAGGAGCAGAAGAATCATGATTAGGGGATTTATAAATGAGTATAACTATGCTATATTGGGGAAATAGAATTACATATATTCTGAGATAGGGCCCACTGAGGGAGTGTTGATTTCATGGAGGCCATATGGCTTCCTCATGGTTTCTGGACATCCCTAGGGCCCTCAGTAGAATTTTTGTTTGAGCTTTGTTACTGTGACAGTTTGTGAAGTCTGGCTGAAATCTGCATAAGTGTAACCTCTGGGATGACCCCTCAACTCACTCTGAACTCCTTTAGCCATAAACGCATTATATATTTAATATGTCACTGTTTTAAAGTCCTTCTCCAAATGCATCGCTGCTTAATGCATGGTAAATATCTCTTGTTGCTGGGGAGGTTCAACCCTGGGAGTCATGTTCCACATCAGAAAGAAGGTAGTGAGTTTCTTTCCTGAGTTTGGCTTAGAGAGAGGCCAAATTTGAGTAACAAAGAGGATTTCAGGAGGCAACACTTAAGCATTAATTAAATATAGGCTTAATTTACTTATTACAGGAATAAGATTCATAAGTGCAAGCCTTAAGATTAAGGCTTAGCTCATTGGCTTGTTTTCTTTTGTTAAACAAAGGTTAAAAATCCAGAGCATTTTGGCATCTTATTTGAGAAAATAGCAGGACTACCCCAGGATGAATGTTTATTATTTTGTTAGCTACTGTGTGGTCCTCTTTCTATCCAGAAAACATACTTATGGCAACCAGGATTCCTTTATACCTCATAGCAGTATTTAGCTATAAAACTTTCAAGATGTTCAAAAGACTCTGTTGATTAGAACACCTGACCTTGTTGACTCTTTACCTTCTTAACAGGGTTATGTTAATTGATAGGAAGAACTTAAATTATATACTTGCCTTGTTTCCCATATAAAGTTCTTCACATGAACTTTCAGGGAAGCCTCAGAGTAAAACAGTATAACTGACAAGGAAAATTGATTGCATCTGTGGAACATAGCATTTTTTAAAGAATAAAATATATAACATTCCATTACCCTCTTTTTTTTTTTTTTGTTAAAGAAGTTGTGAGTTTACACAACAGTCATGCATAACATACAGGATTCCCATATATCACCCCACCACTAGTACCTTGTGTTGTGGAATATTTGTTACAAATGATGAAAAACATCATCAAAATATTACTGCTAACTATAGTCCATAGTTTACAGTCGGTGTAATTTTCCCACAAACCATCCTTTTGTTTACATCATGCGTTAGTATTGTATATTTCTTATAGTTCATGTAGGAATGTTCTCATATTTGTGCTGTTAGCCACAGTTGAACATCTACCACAGGGTTCAGTGTATTATACAGTTCCATACCCTAGTCCATTCAAAGTGTACATTCAGTGGCTGTCAGTATCACCACAGATTTGTGCTGTCATCTCCTAAGACAATTTTAGAACATTTTCATAGTTTCAAAAGGAAGACTCCCATACACCCTTATACTAATCTATTGTTAATGCATTCCATTGATACAGTACTTTCTTTGCTATTGCTGCAAAAATAATAAAATATACTGATAACTATAGACCATAAGTTATATTATGTATTCCCATGTATCATCATATTTTTAACCCCTTGAATATTTATATACATTTGTTCTAGTTCACAGAGGAACATTCTTGTGTTTGTATTATTAACTACAACCCTCATCCACCTCCGGGGTTCAATAAGTTATTCAGTCCCTAGATTATTCTTTAGCTTTCTTTCAATTGACATTTATATCCCTAGGCTACCCCTTTCTGCCAACATCACCATTATACATCAGCAGTGTGAGTTATACTCACTATAATGTTTTACCATCAGCTCTATCCATTTCTACAATCAACCTTATTAAAAATACTACATTAAAAATCCCAGCTTCTGCTTCTTATTGTAAACCTTCATGTTATCTCTTAGTAACTTATATTCTGGAATTTAGCTCCATGTGTTTACTCAGCATATATGGTTCATATTAAGGAAACAATACAATATGTGTCCTTTTGTGTCTGGTTAATCGCACTCAGCATAATGTCCTTAAGGTTCAAATATGTCATATGCATCCCGACATCACTTCTTCTTACAGCTGAATAGCATTCCATAATATATATTTACCACATTTTGTTTATCCAGTCAACGGTTGAAGGACACTTGAGCTGTTTCGATATTTTAGCAATTGTGGTTAATGCTATGAACATGGGTGTGCACATGTCTGTTTTCATTACTGCTTTCAGTTCTTTGGAATATATTCCTAGTAATGGGATTGCTGGATCATGTGGAAGTTCTATATTTAGCTTTCAGAAGAAATGCCAAACTGTCCCCCACATAGGCCGAACTATTTTATATTCCCATGTTGGAGGGCTGTTCATTTTTTTTCCAAATCCTTTCCAGCACTTGCAGTTTTCTGTTTTTTAAAAAAATAATGGACATTATATAAGGTCTGAAATGATATCCCATTGTAGTTTTGATCTATATTTCCTTAATAGCTAGCGATTTTGAATATCTTTTCATACACTTTTGGCCATTTGTATTTCCTCCTTGGAAAAATGTCTATTCAGGTCTTTTGCCCGTTTTTTAACTGGGTTGCTTCTCTTTTTATTGTTGTGCTGTATGATTTCTTTATACAACAGAAATCAAACCCTTATCAGGTATGTGATTTCCAAACATTTTTTCCCTTTGAGTAGGCTGCCTTTTTACTTTTTGAAAATAAAATTTTATTGAAGAATATCATACATACATGAACATACATAAACAATAATTGTATAGTAAAAGTTGAGAACTTAACAAAGCAAACATACATATCATCATACAAAGCTATCACACATCACCCCACCACCAACACATTGCATTTTTATGAAACATTTGTTGGAAAACATGATATAGCATTGTCAAAATATTACTACTTCCTATAGCTCATATCTTTTGTTTGGTGTATTATCCCCCCAACCCACCCAATTATTATTATTATTATTATTTTAACTTTATTAGGACTATAGTTAACAGAACAAAAAATGAGAGTATTCTCTCATGAACTATAACAAGTCCACCCAATTATTAACACCTAATATTAATATTATATATTTGTTATAGTTCATGAGAGAACGTTCTCATTTTTGTTCTGTTAACTACAGTCCTTCTTCTGCCACAGGAGTTGTCTGTTATACAGTCCCATGCTTTTTACAGTCCACTCAAAGTGTACACTCAGTAGCTCTCATTTTCATCACAGAGTTGTGCTCTCATCACCTCAGTCAATTTTAGAATGATTTCATTGCTCCAAAAGGAAAAATCCCATAATCTCTTATACCCCCTATTGTTGTCCCCTAGAATTTATATATTTTCTTTACCATTGCTGCAAAAATATTAAAATATGTTTATTTTACTCTCATCCATAAATTACATTAGTTGTAATTTCCCCGTGTATCACCATATTCTTAACACTTATAAAAAGAACATTCTTATATTTATCCTATAAACCACAATCTTCATCCACTGCCAAAATCTCTAGGTTATACATTCCCTAGATTATTATCTAGTTTTTGTACAATTGACATTTATGTCCACAGACTACCTTTCAGCCACAATCACATTTATAAATCAGCAGTATTAATTATATTCACTATAATGCTTTCTACTACCTTGACAAACTCATTTATGGAAGCACAAAAGTATTTAATTTTGAGGAAGTCTCATATATCAAGTTTTTCTTTTGTTGATTGTGCTTTGGGTGTGAGATTTAAGAAACCAGCTCCTACCACCAGATCCTGAAAATGTTTACCTACATTTTCTTCTAGGACTTTTATGATTCTAGCTTTTATATTTAGTTCTTAGACCTGTTCTAAGTTAATTTTTTATGAGGTGTGAGATAAGAGTCCTCTTTTTTTCTTTTGACTAAGGCTATCCAGTTCTCCCAGCACCATTTGTTGAATAAACTGTTCTGACCCAGCTGAGTGGGTTTGACAGCTTTTTGAAAATTAATTTGACTGTAGATGTGAAGGTCTATTTCTGAATTCTTGATTTGGTTCCATTGGTCAATATGTCTGTTTTTATGCCAGTATCATGCTGTTTTTACCACTATAGCTAAGTAATATGTTTTAAGGTCAGGAAGTGAGAGTTCTCCATCTTTGTTCTTCTTTTAAAGACATTTGTATAGTCAGTTTTCTCTAGGAAAACAGTACTGATAGGAGATATCTGTATGAGATTTTATAAAATTATCTCACATGACCTTGGGGGATACACAAGTCCAAATTCTGCAGGGGAGGCTGCAAATTAGGGGCTCCAATGAAGGTCCTTGATGAGTTACCAGGAGTCACTGGCTGTCTAAATTACAGATGAGAATTCTCTCTCAGAATGCTGAAATCATTTCCTTTTTTAATTCCTTCAACTGATTGAATGAGACATCACTCATTGCTGATGACAATCTCCTTAGTTGATTGTAAATGTAACCAGCCATCTATGCAATCACCTCACTGATGACTAAAGTCCATGAAATGCCCTTATATTACAATTAGCTAGGTGCTAACTTAACCAAACAAGTGGGCACCATTACCCGGCCTAGCTGACACTTAGCCTAACATTCACAGCATTTTAAGCAATTTGGAGCCCCTTACCTTTCCAAATAATTTGATAATTGGCTTTTCCACTTCTGCAAGAAAAGATATTGAAAGTTTTATTGGGATTGTGTTGAACCTGTAAACCATTTTAGGTAGTGTTGTCATCTTAATGCTCTTTTTTTTTTTTTTTTATTATGGGTAAAAATCAAAATTCTCACAATACATACAAACATTTGTAAAATGATATATAAATATATATATATATATACATATATTTTAAGAGGTGCTTAGATTACCTAAAATATTACACGGAACCCACTGGGATTCCCATGTTGCCCACCTCCCACACCTCCCACCACATCCAACACAAACATCTCCCACAGTGTGGCCCACCAACCTCAATGAACTTACACATCCTGGAGCCTTGCCACCAACCATAGACCACAGTTCACACTGTAGACCACACTCTCTCCCACTCAGTTCTGAGTGGTGTGTGCTGATTTAAAATGGCCTACATCCATTGCCACAACAGTACTCAGGACAACCTCCAACTCCCAAAGAAGCCCCTGTATTTCAACTGCTCATCCCCTCCCTACCCAAAAACTGTCAAGTGGCCACAGGCTCCACCTCATTGTTATAATTTCTTGCATTGCAAGAATCACCATATGTGAGCAAGAGAATACCATCAAGTCCACTCTAGTCCATAGTTCTTCCCCCAATCCAGAGGCTACTGGGATGGTGATGTCCACTCCAACTCCAAGTGAGACAGGGCTTATATCCATGGATATGGTGGGTGGGATGATCCTGCCTGCAGATGCAGGCCCTCTCCATTCCCTGGGATGGCCATTTCCCATCGTTGTCTCCTCACAAGGTGACTTGGATGAGTCCATTGAGCTGTAGGGTAGGAGTTGCAGCTCCACCTAGATTTCATGCACACCTGGCACATAGGTAGGCGGGAGGCTCCAGTCTCTGGAAGTATACCTAGGAAACTCCAGCATCACATGTAGGTTTGAGTAGAAGGGACTGGTGAACCATGTGCAGGGAGGACTTATTTGAGTCTAATTCTGTCACTCTCAGGAGCACAGATTCCAAAATAGAACCCACTTATAAGGCATCAGTCTCTGGGGCTATCCCCACTTATATAGGACCAGGGTGTCTCCGGAGCTCTCAGGAACCCCACTGAGTGGGGTGATAGGCACTTAGATGTTCTATGAGCTCCTACTGAGGTGTGCGTACTTGATAAGATTAGTGCTGACTTCTCATATGAAACCATGGAGGCAAGAAGGCAGTGGTATGAAATATTTAAGGTGCTAAAATAAAAAAACTTCCAGCCAAGAATTCTCTATCCAGTAAAGCTGACATTCAAAAATGAGGGAGAATTCAAAATATTCACATATAAAGAGAAATTAAAAGAGTTTGTAAGTAAGAAACCGGCCCTTCAAGAAACACTAAAGGGAGTTCTACAGGTTGAAAGGAAAAAAACAGGAGAAAGAGAGTCGGAGGAGAGTGTAAAAATAACTAAAATGATAAAAAAGCAAAATAAAAACAACATATGGCATATATAAACCTAAAAAATTATGGCAAATATAAGTAATTCTTTGACAGTAATTACACTGAATGTTAATGGCTTAAACTCTCTGATCAAGAGACACAGGCTGGCAGAATGGATAAGAAAATATAACTCATCTATATGCTGTCTACAAGAAACTCACCTTAGACCCAGGGATGCAAGGAGGCTGAAAATGAATGATTAGAAAATAATTTTACAAGCAAACAATAACCACAAATGAGCAGGAGAAGCTATACTAATATTGGACAAAAAAGACTTTAAATACAAAACTATTTAAGAGACAAAGAAAGACATTACATGTAAATAAAAGGGGTAATCTATCAAGAAGAAAGAACAATTATAAATATTTATGCACTTAACCGGGGCACCCCAAAATACATGAGGCAAACATTGGAAAAACTAAGTGGAGAAATAGATGCATGTACAATTTTAGTGGGGGACTTTAATATACTATTATCAACATTAGACAGAACATCTTCTTAGAGAATCAAGACATATACTGAACTTTATACTCAAATACAGTTGGAAATGCATTCTTCTTGAGTGCACATGGATCATCCTCCAGGATAGACCACATGCTAGGTGACAGAACAATTCTCAATGAATTCAGAAAGATTGAAATTCTACAAATTAATTTTTCTTACCACAATGGAATAAAGCTGGAAATCTGTCAGGGGCAGAGAAACAGGCTAGGCACAAAGATATGGAAGTTAAACCACACATTCTTGAACATTCAGTGGGTCAAGTTGGAAAATGCAAAAGAAATAAGTAATTACATGAAAACAAATAAAAATGACAACACAACTTATCAAAGCCATATGGATGCAGCAAAAGCTGTACTGAGAGGGAAATTTATAGCTATAAACAGCTATGTCAAAAAAGAAGAAAGACATAAAATCAAAGACCTAACTGCACACCTGGAGGAATTAGAAAAATAGCATGAAAGTAACCCCAAAAGAATTAGAAAGAAGGAAATAACAAAGGTTAGAGCAGAAAAACCAAAAGCTGTTTCTTTGAGATGATTATAAAATTGACAAACCCTTAGCTAGACTAAAAAGGAAAAAAAGAGAGAAGATACAAATACATAAAATAAGAAACAAAGGAGGGGATATCACAACTGACCCCACAGAAACACAGAGCATCATAAAAGGATACTTTGAAAAATTGTATGTCAACTTAGATGAAATGGCCAAAATCCTAGAAACAGACAAACAAGTTATATTGACATCAGGATACATTGATTGACTAACAGACCATTCAAAAGTAACGACATTGAATTAGTCCTCAAAAACCTCCCAACTATGAAAAACTCAGGACCAGATGGCTTTACAGGTGAATTTTACTAAACACTTTTGAAAAAACTAACACCAATCTTGTTTAGATTCTTCCAAAAAATATAAGTGGAGGGAACATTGCCTAACTCATTCTATGATGCCAACATCACTCTAATACCAAAGTCAAACAAAGATGCCACGAGAAAGGAAAGTTATAGACCAATCTCTCTAATGAACCTAGATGCTAAAATCCTCAACAAAATACTTGTTAATCATATGCAACAACAGATCAAATGAATAATACACCATGACCAACTGGGTTTCATCTCTTGTATGCAAGGATGGTTCAACATAAGAAAATTATTCAATGTAATACACCACATAAACAGATGGAAGGAAAAAATCACCTGATAATCTTTATAAATGCAGAAAAAGCATTAGACAAAATACAGCATCCTTTCCCGAAAAAAACACTTCAAGAGATAGGAATAGAAGGAAATTTCCTTAACATGATAAAGGGTATATTTGAAAAATCCACAGCTAACATCACATTAAAGGTGAAATCCAAAAAGATTTCCTTCTAAGATCGGGAACAAGGCAAGGATGCCGACTATCACCGCTCTCATTTAACATTCTGTTAGAAGTACTTACAAGAGCACTTAGGAAGAAACAGATGTAAAACATACCCTAATTGTAAAGGGAGAAATAAAAATTCACTATTTCCATATGGCATGATCCTATACATTGAGAGCCATGAGAAATCTACAACAAAGTTTGTAGTGGTTATAAATAAGTTCAGTACAGTGGCACATCATAGGATTAATGTGCAAAAATCAGTTGCATTTCTGTACAACAATTATGAGCATCTGAGGAGGAAATCAATAAAAAAAAATCCCATTCATAATAACAACTAAAAGAATCAAATACCTGGGAATAAATTTAACTAAAGATGTAAATGACTTATATGAGAAAACTACACAACACTGTTAAAGGAAATCGAAGAAGACCTAAATAAATGGAATAATATTCCCTGTTCATGGATAGGAAGACTCAACATCATTAAGATGGCTAGCCTATACAAAATGTTTTATAGATTTAACACAATCCCCATAAAAAATTACCACAGCACTTTTTACTGAAATGGAAAAGCTAACTATGAAATTTATTTTGAAGAGCAAGATGCCCTGAATAGCCAAAGACATATCAAAAAAGAAAAATGATATCAGAGGAATCACACTACCTTACTTTAAAATACTACAAAGCTATTGTGGTCAAAACTGCCTGGTATTTGCACAAGGATAGACATACCAACCAATGGAACCAAATCAAGAGTTGTTTTATATATCCTTGCATATACAGTAAACTGATACTTGACAAGACCACCAAGCCCATTCAACTGTGAGAGAATGGCTTCTTCAACAAATATTGCTTGGAGAACTGGCTATCCATATCCAAGAGAATGAGAGAGGAGCACCATCTCACACCTTATACAAAAATTAACTCAAGATGTATCAAAGATCTAAATGTAAGAGCCAAGACCATAAAAATCTTGGAAGGGAATGGAGGGAAGCATCTTCAGGATCTTTACAACCAAAATATGAGCAATGAAAGAAAAAATAGATAAATGGGACCTCCTCATAATTAAAACTTTTGCACCTCAAGGGAGTTTGTCAAGAAAGTGAAAAAGCAGCCTACTCAATGGGAGAAAATATTTGTTAACCACATATCTGATAGAGGCCTAATATCCAGTATATATAAAGAAATCCTACACCTTAAAAATAAATAGACAAATAACCCATTTAAAAATGTGCAAGCGATTTGAATAGAAACTTCTCCAAAGAAGAAATACAAATGGCTAAAAATCACATGAAAGATGATCAGCATCACTAGATATTAGGGAAAGGCAAATCAAAACTACAATGAGATATCATCTTACACCCATTCCACTGGTGGCTATTAAAAAACAGAGAATGTGGAGGAATGGGAACTCTCATCCACTGTTGGTGGGAACGTACAATGGTGCAGCTATTGTGGAGGACAGTTTGGCAGTTCCTCAAAAAACTAATTATAGAACTTCCATATGATCCAGCAATCTCACTGCTGGGTATATAAACCTAAGAATTGAAAACAGGGACATAAACAGATATATGCACACCAATGTTCATAGTGGCATTATTCACTACTGCCAAAAGTTGGAGACAACCAAAATGTACATAAACAGATGAATGGATAAACAAATTGTGTTATATACATACAATAGAATATTACTCAGCTGTAAGAAGGAATGCAGTATTAACACACAGGATAACATGGATGAACCTTGAAAACCTTTTGTTGAGTGAAGCAAGCCAGGCACTCAAGGATGAATATTACATGACCTCACTGATAAGAATTAAGCAAATTGAGCAGAATCCCAGAGCTAGAATCTGTATGCTAGGTTAACAGGAGACACAAAGGGAGAGGAAGTTTGTGAGCCAAAGCCCATATGGGCAAAATCTATGATAATGTGGAAGGGTGTAGTTGTGCAGTGGATGGACATGACAGTGGTGCAGTGATACTATTGGGTTGGGCAGTGCTTGTTTTTGAGGGGGTAGGTTGTGGAGTGTAGGTTGGATTGTCCATGGAACTGGGGGGAAGTTTGGGGGAGTAGGAGTTGAACAGTGGGAATTTGTGGGTATATGATTGAAACTACAATTTTGGGAATGTTCTTTTGGTAATATGTCATGTGAGGGTTACTGGTTTAGGGTGTTGGATGTAAGGGGCATTCGGGACCGTGCGCGCCTGTTGTAGGCTTCTAGAGAGTGTTTGATTGTTCATCTTGTTACAGTGTGTTGTATCAGTGGGTGGAGACCCACATAATGAGCAGGAAAGTGTTCGACTTCCATCCTGGAGAATCCTGCTATGCTCTCAAATAGAGGGGCAGGAGTCTTTCAAGAGCATAGGCAATGCCTAACAGGGGAGGGCAGACCAGTATGTCAAGCCCTCAATGTTGCAATCAACTATGAATCTTGTTCTTCAAGTAGTGAAGCTTGGTGGTTGCTGTGGGTCCCAAGTGGAGGGGGAGGGAAGAGTCAATAGATTGAACACAGGGCATTTTGGACGTGATGGATGTGTTCTACATGATCTTGCAATGATGGATACAGGCCATGTTAAATTTCATCAAAATTTATAAAATTGTATGGTCCAAAATGTAAACCATAATGTAAATCATTGACCAGGGTTAGTAGCAATGTTTCAATATTTATACATCAATTGTAACAGATGTACCATCCACATGTAAAATGTTATTAATAGAGGAAAGGGAAAAGAGGGAGGATGTTGGGTATGTGGGAACCCCCTATATTCTTTACTTGACTTTCTGTAACTTAAAGCTTCTTTGAAGATAAAAATGGAAAAAAAAAAAAAGACACTGGGGGAATAAACAGAAGAAAATGTCACTGTATATACAAGATAACAGATTTTGCAGCGATCAAAGACATAATGTCAAATTTTTTTTTAATTTTATAGTTTTAAATTTTTTATTATTCCAAAATATTTTAAATTTTTTTGTATTCTATTATATATTTTTATAACTATCATTATCATTTCATTTTCTTATTAATTTTTTGGTTATTTTCTTAGCTTCTTTTTTTTAAATTTATTTTTATTGTGGGTAAAAATCAAAATTCTCACAATACATACAAACATTTGCAAAATGATATATAAATATATATGCATATATGTGTATTTGCTTACAAAAATGTGGTCTATGGTTGGTGGCAAGGCTCCAGGATGTGTAAGTTCTTAGCTTCATTTTTGAAGAAGTTTTGGATGACAGTAGAATTACAACAATGGCCAGGGAGGATTATTGGTGTGGGGTGCCAGTGATAAGGGATTCCTGGGAGAAGGTTTACCTGGGGCATACCTAAAAGACATACAAATGTGTTGAAGTCTTCATGAGGAATCCTCACAGTGGTTGGAAATTTACAGAATTCCCATCCTGGGGAGCTCTGCCACATTCTCTAATGGGAAAGCAAGAATCCCCTGAGTACAGGGGCAGTGAATATTGAAGGAAGATGGATCATTGATGGGTCCTTGTATTGATGACTGTATTTATGACCTTTTACTTTTGGATTTGAAACTTGGCCTAGTATTATAGGATGCCTAAGAGTTACCTCCTGAGAGCCTCCTTGTTGCTCAAATGTGGTCTCTCTGTAAGCTGAACTCAGCATATAAATGCATTACTTTCCCCCAAGCATGAGACATAACTCCCGGGCATGAGCCTCCTTCACACTGAGGGATTACTACCAAGCCCCAACTAGCAAAGCAACTGGAAAGAGACGTTGACTAAAAGGGAGAATGGGTAAAGACAAATGCATTTATATGGTTAAGAGTCTTCAAAGTGAGTTGGGAGGTCACGCCAGAGGTTACGCTTATGTACGACTCTGCAGGTTTTGTTGTGCTTTTAATTCTCAGCTACCTTAGCCTCTCTCCACGCGTGGTTGGGACTGAAGCACCAAGTCTCCCTGAATGAAACTGTTGCAAAAGATCCCAGCCCCTCGATCCGTGTTCTCTAATCAACTGACACAACCTTCGCTAGGCCTTGCTCCACCACTTTTCTTGGGAAAGGGCCACATTCAATGAGCTACTTCCCAAAGGTTTTGTGTCCCTAAGTCCACCCCAGGATTTCCTCTGCCAGAGGCAGGGTTGAAACTGAAGCTGCGATTTACTTTTTGAGCTGGGCATTTTTAATCTTTCCAGGTTTCCCCAAGAAGCAGATCAATCAAACCTACCCTCCCCTCCCTCCAGGGACAGGGTCAGGGCAGTGGCTGGAGATACCTTTCTGGGCTGGGTGGGCTTAAACTGCTTATGTTTCTCCAAGAAACTATTCAACCGTTAACTCACTCCCTCCCCTCCTTGGAGTGGGGCTGGAAAAGGGGTTGCTGGCCATCTTCTGATCTGGCCTGGCCATGACTTTGTTGCTCCTAGAAACAATTCAAACTTCACCTACCTACCTCTCCTGCCTAGGGTAGGGTCAGAGCAGTGGCTGAGGATGCCTTTCTATGATGGACTTTTCCCCAAGAACCTAGTCAAAGATCAGCCTTCTCCCTTCCCTCCCAGGGGAAGGATTGGAGCTGAAATCACTGTTTTTCAGCGGACCCTGCTCTATTCCAGCTAAGGGCATAGTTAAAATGGAGGTTGCCAGCTTCTTTCTGACTTTGACAGGTTGAGAGTTTGTGCTCAGAATTGGAATCTAGCTAGCTGAATTTGCCAATTAGTAGGTGCAGATTGTGTTTGGCTGTGTCCCACTTCGCTGCTTTTGGTAGATAAAGCTTCCAGATCCAGTCAGAGTGGCTCCCAAGGTGGTCCCCCATAAAAGTAGAGGATGGGCACCATCCTCCACAGCATGGATAGATCTACTCATGACTCTTCACTTCAGATTGTCAGTCTCCTCCTTCTGATCTTCCCTGAATGGTGTACAGCGTTCTTCTGGTCTCTGAACTCCCCCAAACAGTTTAGTTAGACAACTCCTGGCTGATTACTAGCTGCCCTGGAAAAGGAACTGACCCTTAGAGCTCCCTATTCTACTACCTCTTTGCTCTTTTCTAGGTTACTGCTAGTAATTTAATAATTATAACACTTTAATAATAACTATTTGGTTATCCAACTAAATTAATACATTAATCCTAAACATGTCACTGAAACAGATTATCTTTGCATAAATCTCAACCTTGGTTTCTCCTAGTTTGATCAACCAGAATATCTATTAACAGGTTTTTCCATACTTGATTACTGATCATTGAATTATGACTATGAAACAATGCAAATATAGGGTTTCTTTTCCACTGTCAAAGAAAAAGTAAATTATGCTGTTTAATTTTTAGAATTAAGCATATTTTACTTAAGCTTAATTCTTTGAAGGTTGGTAATATGTATATGGAAAATATAGTAACATTATATTTGTGAAATTGATTAATTGAATATTTTATTCTTTAATTATTCCTAAAATAAACAGCAACTAATTTTTATCATGATCACTTACTGCCTTGTCTGTTTCTCAGTGATACTATAGAGTAATTTTATCCATCTTTGATCTTTAGCACTAAAGGGCATTTTATGATATATAGTATAATGTTAGTATTTAACAGTGGATGTAGCAGTAATGATAACAATTAACCTTTTTTGAGTGCTTACACTATGCCAGTGATTGTTATAAATGCATTACCAGTATTAACTCATTTAAGCTTCATAACCGACACATGAGGTAAGTACTATCATTATTCCCATTTTATAGATGAGGAAATTAAGGCACAGAGAATTTAAATTTCCTAAGTATGCACAACTTGTAAGAGACAAAGTCAGGATTCAAACCCAGATAGTCTGACTCCAGAGCTTATGCTCCATTTATTACTATTGTTTCTGTTAAATGAGCATTCCATACAATAATCATGTAATGTTCCATTTATTACTTGTAGTATTATTAGAATGTATCATCTTACTTTAACTGTATTCTTTGCCTTTTGGATTTTTCTATATCATTCATTCAACAAAGACTGAATGCTTTGTGTTTCAGGCATTGTACTCAGTACAAGCCAAACAGTTATAACTCTCATGAAATTTAAATTCTACTGAGGGAAACAGGCATTAAAATATATATATTTCTGTAGTAAATTATCTAATTATGATTATGTTCAGATTAACCATGTTAAAAGCTACCTATTGTCCTAAAATGACTCTGGATCCCTCAGTCAGATGCCTTCTTTTCTTCTCCGAAACCCTCCAGCACTCTCTGCCACTCAAATGGTCGTTATTATGGTTTGCCTTATATTGCAGCTGTTTCAACTTTTGTCTTTTATAATTTTCTAAAAGTCACATTCACTGACAAAAGGAGTTGTTTATTACCAACAATCTGCAGTACCCAATACAGTTTCTTTTACATAGAAAGCATAATAGTCCCTCAGTATTTATTGAATTGGTTAAATTAAATTAAGACAAATTAAGTGTGGTTTGGTTGTCTGCAAATGATTGAACCAGGTGAAAAACAAATCAACTTTTGCCTTATTCTCATATCAAGTACTTAAGCAGATTCAATAGGCTCAGATCGAGACCCATTTTTGTACTTGCTATCTAAATTAGATGAACTTAGTAAAAGCAGAATTGTAACTAAATTAATGGATAGCCACTGGCACTCTTATTTTTTCTCATCCTGAGAATCACTGCCAAAGCATACACAATCTCTAACAGAGCAACATTTCTTTTTAAATTAAAATATTCCCATGGTTACTTGAACTATTCTTTTATTTTGCTTGATAAACTACAAAATGGGATGATTGGAAGCATCATTCTTTTCTTAAGCAAAAAGATAGAAGGTATATGTTGTAGTGTGATGGCACACATTCTTGAGGTTTAAAATTTTAAAAAGAGAGCTACTTTACAGCAGCACACAGATGTGGCTTGGTGTGACATTGAAATGACATCAAGGAAACTTTTGCTGTTAAAAACACAAGATACATGTTTTAAAAGTCACCTTTAAAATTACATGCTGCATATTTTGAAAATGGAACATATAGAGAAGCATTGTATACCAGAAACTGAGATTGCTGATTACAACCATACACATTTAAAAGGTGAAAAATTTATCTTTCATTTGGAAAACAAATTATGTTTTTGTAAATGATGAAACAAAGTCATTATATAAGCTAATTACTTATAATAAAAATCAAAACGAAAGGGCTATTAGATCAGTTACCTCAAATTGGATATTAATTTATAAATATACAATGATGTATAATTTCAGAGAGATAATTCATATTTTTCCCTCTTCCAACTAGAGGACCAGAAAATGGATAAAGAAACATGTCAAATATTCTCCAATGCAGTAGCTGCCAAACGGCAACTTGCTGGTTGTTGAAATTATCTCTTCTATTTAAAATACAAACATGACTCAATAAAATGCATTTTATTGTTCATTAATATCTCTTTACTTAGAACGACTACATTTTGGAAAATGAAAAAAATAACCATGACACAACTAAAAAAAATTGGAAGGTTGATAGTTAAAAGAATAAAATAATTGACACATTAGAAAGAGGGTACTTGTTTGCAGTAACTCATGGAAAATATATTTTTACATATAAACCACAATACATGTGTGTGAACATATTCCAAGCAGAAGTGAAACAACAATTCACTTTTAAAATGCCTGTTAAAAATCTGTTTAAAGTAAACAGAACAAGAAATTTGGAAACAATCATAATTAAAGTTTAAATGAATACTAGGCACTCCACTATCTAAAAGTGCCTGGTCGTAATTAACAAACTCAGCTTCTAATGTGTGCTGCTTCTATGTATGTTCTGTTTTTAAAACTGAGAATTTGCCATTTTAAACAGTAGGCTTCAAAACACATATTTCATATTTTTAAGAGAAAATTTATCTTTGATATTATTCCACCAGTACACCAAGTCACCTTATCTGGGTGCTGCTATAAAAAATTGTTTTAATTTAAGACCACTAAAGCATATACCATGTTCTATTTGTACTAAAAATGATTCTTTGATGGATAGCAGGACTTAGAGACGGGGTTCCTATAACATGATTCCATTCACAAAAATATAATTTAAATGCAACTTTTTATAAATATTGTTATTCTATAAAACAAAGGACTTATACAGATACCAATAATGAGTTATAATTACACCAGCATGTCATGAAACTAAAGATTGACAACACAATTTAACGATAATAAGAGTGGTATCCTAGCTTACCAGTTCCTATGACAAAGACAATTGGTTCTCTTAAACAATGGGAATTTATTGGCTCTGTTTTTTTTTTTCAACTTTTAGAGAAGTTTTGGATTAACATTTACAGAAAAAATTAAAGTATAAGGAATTTCCATATAAACCACACCCCCACATCCAAACACATAGTTACTCCTATTATTGACATTTTAAATTAGTGTGGTATATTTGTCAGAGTTTATGAACCAATATTTATGCATTGCTACTAATCAAATTCTATAATTTACATTATGATTTATACTTTGTGCTGTACAGTTCCAAAGTCTTCACAAATGTATAATGGCATGTGTCAGTCATTGCATGTATTATACAGAAGAATTTCACTGGCCCAAATATGCCTTGCTCCACCCACTCATTCTCCCCTCTCTTCTGAACCCTTGGCAACCACTATCTTCATATGAATGTTACAAGTTCTTCTACCATCACAAGATAACATCCACAGTAAAATCTAATATACTTTGGTCTGTGGAATTTGCCAGAACATATATACTAGGTATATACCCAGAAAAATTGAAAGCAGAGACACGAACAGATATATGCACACCAATGTTCATATTGGCATTATTCACAATTGCCAAAAGATGGAAGCAACTGAGGTATTCATCTACAGGTGAAAGGATAAACAAATTGTAGTGTATACACATGATGGGATATTATGCAACTGTAAGTTGGAATGAAGAAACATGCAACAATATGGATGAACCTTGAGGACCTTATGTTGGATGAAATAAGCCAGACACAAAAGGAGACATATGCATGATCTCACTGATATGAACTAAGGATAGTGAGTGCTCATGGAGGTCTGGAAGATAGGTTGCTTGAAGATAACTGGAAAGTAGAGATTGGTGAGCTGATCCTTATTTTGTGCAGAATTTATAATTTGGTTGTAAAGGTTTGGGAATGGATGGAGGTCACAGGGGGCAACAATGTAAGTGTAATTAATAGTGCTGAAATATGAGCGTAAACATTGTTGAAAGGGGAAGTTTTGGCCCACGCATGAGTCTATAAAGAAACTTAGAGGATAAAATGGGAGACCTTATAACTCAGGGCTCAGGGTTTTGAGGCTAAGAGAATTTTTTAAAATGAGGCATTAGTAAGGTGATGCTTTCTCCCCAAAGTCTGTAACCTTCTCGTCCTGGTTTCTTGCAATCATTAGGGTTCCTAGGCTTGCATCTCTGTTTCGGGTTACATGATGATATCTTCTCCTTATTCCCCATGTCTTTCTCTTACTATATTTGAATTTCTAATTCTTAAAAGGACTCCAATAATCCAAATTAAGGCTCATAATCTCTCAGTTGGGCCACACTTTAACTAAGATAATATCTTCAAGAGATCTTATTTACAATGGTTTCACACTCATGAGAATTCATTTTAAGATTTAAAAAAAAACACATTTAAAATGAGTACATAATTCAATCTACCGGCAACAGCCTACCAATATTTGCAGTTAGATGTTGATCTTAATTTATACAACTTTTAAGCGATAAGAGTGTGTGATATGTCCATCATTTGTATGGTTCAGATATGATCTCTATAATAGCAAAATATGGATGTTTTATGTCATTAGAGGAAATATTATTAGCTGGATGTTTGTTCATTCCATAACATTTTTTTGGTAGGTCTAATGTATACCAGGCAGAATATTAGAGATACAGAGGCAAAATGTGAGGCCAGAGCCCTCAAGGCACTCACAATCTTGAAGCATTATAGTTTACTCATGGCTTAAAGTAACAATACATAATGGAATCTATAACAGGCTCATGACAGTAATGTCCAAATATGAACAGGTAAAATAGGGGAAATAATTATATAGTTGCTATTTAGCTCTGACAGACATTTATTCAACAAGGCTTCATGATGTTTAAAGTATTAGAGATGATGAAAGAATAGAAAAGACATGGTCTCTGCCTTCAGAGAAAATGTATTGAAGTGGGGGTAGGAGAGGAGACACATACATAAAAAATCTAAATATAATAAATGCAAAATAAAATGAGTTTTATTATAGATGTATGGAAAGTTGATGTAGAGTACAAAGAAGGGACCAAAGAACCATGTATTGTGTAAAATATAGAATATTTTTAATATACTTTTCAAAAATTTTTAATAGATACTTATATTACATAAATATTACATAAAAATGTAGGGGATTCACATATGCCCCACTCCTTATCCCTCCCACACTTACCCATATTAACAACATCCTTCATTAGTGTGGTACATTTGTTAAAATTGATGAACACATATCGAAGCATCACCACTGTGTGTATTATAGTTTACATTATAGTTTAAACTCTCTCCCACCCAACTTTGTACATTGATATATATATAATGGCCTGTATCTGTCATTGCAGTGTGATTCAGGAAAATCCCAATGTACCGAAAATGCCCACATATTACACCTAATTTTTCCTCTCTCTCCCCTAAGAATGTCCATTGGCCACTGCCTCCACATCAATGATAAAAGTTCTTCCATTGCTAGAATAACAATAAGTCTATAGTAGAATAACAGTAAGTCTACTCTAGTCCATCGTTCATTCCCCAACCCTGGGGATTCAGGGATGGTGATGCTCCGCCTCTAATTGAGAGGGGGCATAGATCCCATGGTGAAAATGGGAGAGACTATCTTGCTTAGAGTTGTAGACTCTCTCTGTTCCTTGGGATGGTCGTTGTCCATCAACATCTCCTTGTTAGTTGTCCTTGGTGACTCCAATGAACTGGAGAATAGGTGTTGCAATGCTGTTGAGTTGCAGGGCCCAAATGGCACATGGAAAACCCAAAGATTTAAGTCTCTTGGACATAAACCTATCAACTTTAGTACTAACTATAGGTCCAAATACAAGGAGCAGAAGAGCCATGTTTAGGGAAACCACAACTGAATCCAATTCTGTCACACTGGGGAGCATAAAACATTCCAGTTCATACAGCACTATTATTATCAACATTTATTTTGCAAACTACACAAAAGTCTTCACTGCTGTCTTTCTTTCTCACCCACACACATATCACCACCACCACATTTTTTCAGTAAAAATTTCCAACTTCTTATCAATGGTATTTAAGATTTATTACCATCTGGCCCCAAATTAACTTCCCAACTTCATCCTTATGCTTTAGTCATAGTTAGGCATGTCTTTTTATAGCTCCATTCATTCTGTCATGGTTCCAGTATGGAATATCCATTTCTCATTTCTTTTTTAATCAAAAAGGCAATATTCACAGATCAATTTAAATTTAACCTCCTCTTCAAAAATGTTCTCACGCATTTGGTATTAATCATGCCTTCCTCTGCCCTCTACATTAGCTACATTAAAAGCTCCCTGAAGGAAGAGACAGTGTCTTACATATTCATGTATCATTTATCTGTAACATATTTAACAAAAGTACTCATCTCTGTGGGTTATGGTGAAGATTAAATAAAAGAAAACACACGATAGACTGAGGATACAGTGGATAAAAATTTGGACTCAGGAATTCAACTTCTTTAGTTTCAATCCCACTCTGTCACTTATCAGTTGTGAAATTATGGGCCAGTTACTTAATATTTTTAACAGATTTATTGATGTATAATTCACACACCATACAATTAACCCTCTTAAAGAGATAATTCAATGGTTTTTAGTATAATCAGAGATATTTTTAACCATTACCACAATTGTAGAATATTTTCATCACCTCAAAAAGAAACCCCATTCCCTTCAATTATCATCCCCTCTCTTCCTATCCCCCCAAACTGAGCCCCAAGCAAAGAATAATCTATTTCCTGTCTTTGTAAATTTCCCTATTATGTCCTTTCATATGAATAGGATCATATAATACATTATTTTTTGTGACTGGCTTCTTTCATTTAGCATACAGTTTTCAAGGTCCATCCATGTTTTACATGTATCAGTACTTCATTCTTTTTATGGCTGAATAATAATCCATTTTATAGATAGATTACATTTTATTTATCCATTCATCAGTTGATAGCCATTTAGGTTGTTTCTATCTTTTGGCTATTGCGAGTAAAACTGCTATAAATATTTCTATACAAGTTTTTGCTTGGACATGTTTTTTTAAATTCAATTTTATTGATACTAATTAATAAAGCACACAATTCATACAAAGTCAACAGTCAATGGTATTTGGTATAATCACATAGTTGTGCATGCATCACTTTAATCATTATTAGAGCATTCTCATTATTTCAAAGTTTGTTTTTTGTTTATTATTATTGTTGGACATAAGTTTTAATTTCCCTTGAACATATATCTAAGAGTGGAATTGTTAGTCATACGGTAGCTCTATGTTTAATCATTTGAGGAACAGCCAAGCCATTTTCCAAAGAAGCTGTACCTTTTACATTCTCACCAAAAGTGTATGAGGGTTCTAAGTTTTACACATCTTGTCAGCACTTGTTATTATCTGTTGTTGTTTTTTTTTATTAAAGCCATCCTAGTGGATATAAAGTAGTGTCTCATTGCAGTTTTGATTTGCATTTCCCTGATTACTAATGATGATAAACATTCTTTCACATGAACTTATTGGTCAGTTATCCTTTGGAGAAAATGTCTATTCAGATATTTGACCATTAATTTGGTTATTTGTCTTCTTATTATTGAGTGTAACAGTTCTTTATATAATCTCGAAAACAGCATCTTACCATATAGGAATTATTTACAGATATTTTCTCCCCATATATGGATTGTCCTTTTAGAAGTTGATAGTGTCCTCTGAAGCACAAAAGTTTTTAATTTTGAATAAGTGAATAAGTCCACTTTATTTATTTTTTCTTTTCTGGCTCTTGCTTTTGGTATCATATGATATTTAGTCTTTGTGTGCCTCAATTTCCTTATAAAACTAGGATGATATCTTAGTTTGTCAAGGATGCTATGACAGATGACACACAGTTGATTGACTTAAACAGCTAGAATTTATTGTCTCAAGGTTTTAAAAGCTAGACGTACAAAATAAAAATATTCAGCAAGACTATGCTTTCTCCCAGGGGTTGGTAGCATTCTGGTGTTGGCCATCCTCCATCATATGGCAATCTTTTTCTCCTCTCTGGCTTCTTCTGATTTCTATTGACTTCTTGTTTCTGCTCTTCAGGTTTCTGGCTTTTACTGACTGAATGTGTCTGAATACCCTCTATTTATAAAGTCTCTAGACCTAATGATGGCCACAAGAATTCATACCCATGCTGATTCAGTTTGGCCATACTTTAGCTAGCAATAATATTTTCAAAAGGTTCTATTTATTAATTGGTTCACAAACACAGCAACGTGGATTAAGATTTCATCACTTCTTTTGTGGGGGAAATTATTTAACCCCCAATAGATGATTATGTTTCCTCATAGGGTTGTTAGAATTAAATGAACTTACAAATCCTGGAGCCTTGCCACCAACCATAGACCACAGTTCACACTGTAGACCACACTCTCTCCCACTCAGTTCTGAGTGGTGTGTGCTGATTTAAAATGGCCTACATCCGTTGCCACAGATAGTTTGGGTAATCTAAGCACCTCTTAAAATATATGTATATATATATATATATATATATATATATATATAACATTTTTGTAAGCAAATACACATATATGCATATATATTTATATATCATTTTGCAAATGTTTGTATGTATTGTGAGAATTTTGATTTTTACCCATAATAAAAAAATTAAAAAAAAGTCAAAGTTAAAACAAACAAAAAAAAGAATTAAATGAATTAGTATGTGAAAAGTACTTAAAATAATATTTGAGACATAGTAAGCACTCAATGAATGTTATCTATAGATATCTTAATGTTTATAATATTAAGGTTATTATATAAAACAAAATATTGCCTGGCATATTGTAAGGACTCAGTAATGGTTAATGCTTATTATTGAACAGTAATTTCCTGTATCTGCTTTCAGAATATATATTGAGAAGAAAATAGATGTAAATATGTGGGGAGGAAGAATTTTTAAGGATAAGAGGTCTTCAGGTATTATAGGCTCATATTATTTTAAAAAGATTATTATTGAAACAATGAAAATGCTTTAATAATGATTGAAGTGATTTGATTGTACACTTTGGATAAATTGTATGCTTTATTAATATGTATCAATAAAATTGATTTGTTTTAAAAAATTGGGTGAGTTGGGGGAAAAATACCCCAAATATAAGATATGAGTTATAGTTAGTAGTAATATTTTGATGATGCTCTTGTGTAGTTTGTAACAAATGTATCACAACAATGCAAGGTGTTATTGGAGGGGTGATGTATGGGGCCCCGGTATGATGTTATGCATGTTTTTTTTGTAAGTTCACAACTTTTACTATACACATTGTTTTTGTGTGTTCCTGTATGAATGTTACCTTCAATAAAATATATTTTACAAAGATTTAAAGAAGACCAGAATCCTGAAGATTTTATCTAATGTGTATATTAAAAAATCAAACTGGGACAATGATGAATAGATTTAAATTTTCCTTTTAGTATGGCCCTTTTATTTTATCTTTACTTCTGACTTGGATGATCATTAGGGATAATTTGAATTTTATGATAATGGTGGATATTGGCAAGTCACTTTTGAAATATTATGTCAATAATGGTTTTGTACTAAAGATAAATATTTTATCTTCCCTAAAATAATATGATGTGTCAATAAATGTAACACAAAAATCACATACATATATTTGTTTAGCCAACAACATTTAGGGAAGCTTGCCATGCATAGTAATAAAACAATTTTTATAATCTTCATTGTAAGCCAAAGATCTTTAGAAAAATGTATCAAAATACATTTGTTTTTCTTTGGTTTTAGTCATAAACATGTGTTCTATTCACATAAACATACATTCAATGAAAATATAATTGCGTCAATATGAGAAAAAATTCTCAATCAATAGAAGTGTTCATGTTAATTATATACAGAGAAGAGAAAGATGGAAGGGGCAGGCCCATAGCTAAAGAGGAAATTGGGATTTTCATTAAAGAGATAGCAGTTATTAATTCATTAATAGATTATGTACATGTTGATTTTTCTTTTGTCCACCATCATCCTAACTTGCCCATCCCAGCACCCTTCCTTTATTACAGGCATTAATGGCTGGCAGTGAAAGACAGTGTTTCTGAATTTTACAACTATATGAAAATTGCATACTTTGCTCTAGAACCACTCAATAACTTCTCATAATTGGAGTCATCCAAATGTTCTTGAATAGATTTCCTGAGCTAAGGAGTTGTTATTTCTCTCTCTCAAATAATAATTTAATACTAGGCCTTGGATAACAAGTGTGCCTGGATCAGTAGGTGTTTCTTTGTGGAGAGAGAGGGGATCTGTTTGTCACAAATTTTGTTACTGCTGACTAAACTGGAAAGTGACTGAGACTGTCATTAGCCATGTGGAAATCTAATATGAAAGCATCTGATGAAGGCTGAGAAGCACACTCTGCTTTGGCTATCTCTGTAGGGAACTTTGAAAAGGTTAGGCATTCTCTGACCCTGTCTGTTCCTCAGACCAGAGAAACTGAGTGGAGGAGGGCTTTTTAACTCCAGTTGTTAAAACATTGGTTACCTTTTTTATTTGTGATTTTGTAATACCAAATGTCCTTGCTTAGTTTTTAATGTTTCTCTTCCATAATAGTGGAATTAATATTACCATACTTGAATTATTGTTGCTGTTTAGTTACTTTATAATTTGCTTTATTTTATTTTTTCTTATATTAATTCATTTATGGTAATGGTTTGCAATTTCTTAACTTTCATGCTTTTCTGATTGGGGAAGAGGAGGTGCCAGCACAAGAGGTACAGCTCCAAGTAATAACTCCTTCACCATGATTCTCTCTACAGAGGCTCTTTAATAATGCTAAAATGCATCTCGTATTCCAGTTTGAAGAGGGTCTCAGAAAAGTTTCTGACTTTTTGCCTAAAGTCACATACCTTGACAACTTTGTAGAGCTGTAGGCTAAAATATCCTCATAAATTGGATGCTAAAATTAAATCAGAAGATCTGCCAGGAGATTTTTCTTTTTTTCCTCTTTCATAAAAATTCCATGTTTAAGATCATTTATTTACTCATCAGAGATACAGAGATGAACAAGTCATGTTCTCTGTCATCAAGAGGCTTTCTCTGTAATGGAAGAGATGTATCTGTAAACAAATACAATGGATTATCTAAATGCTATAAAAGAAACCTGTGCAAGCATAATGGGGCAAAAATATGAGAGTGAACAATATTATCTAGCAGGGGATAAAGGCAACCAGAAAGGATTCCCAAGTAACATGCTTGCCCCCTCTTTATGGAATGCTGTCTCATTATTACATGTGTGGCAAACTCCCACTACTCTTTTTATAGTCAACTAAATTGCTCTCTCTTTTGCGAAAATTTCCCTGAATTCTCCCTGCTCCCTCCTCTGTGTTCCTAGCTGCCTTTGTACATGACTCCATTAAAGTAATTGTCATATTATATTATAATTTTCTGTTTATCAATCACTCCTCCAGCAGCCCACACAAATCTAAACTGTAAGTGCCTTGAGGGTAAGGACCATAAACGTCTTCAACCAGCTATCACTAAATTCTGACTGCACATAATGGGCAGTCAATAAATATGTATTCAATGTTCAAGCACTTAAATACTACTATTATTTCTGTTTAAAAACTTATGCTAAATACAGAAGATTAAAGATAGTTACAAATTATTTGACATTCTTTTGAATATGAGCTGGTCTGTGATTGTTTGGACTAACAGAATGTGAAGGCCTAAAGTTTAAGAATGCTTCCACCATGGTCTTTTGGGACCTTAAGACACCATGTAAGAAGTCCAACTATATCTCTGAAGAGACCCGTTAGAGCGGCCTGCAACACCATGAATAGAGAGATGGCTTAAGCTAGGTTCAGGCTTCTAGCTGACCCTACCAAGGTATCAGGCATATGAGTGAAACTGTAATTTAGCCTGCTCTAGAAATTCAAATAAAAGTAATTGTAGATTTTGTAGTCTTTTATGTAAGGCTTTTTAATTCAGAGGTCCATTACCTTTGCTGAGTAGAATTCCACTGTACAAATGTACCTCAGTTTGGCTATCCATTCTCTCTTGATGATGGACACATGTGTTGGTTCTAGTTTTTAGTTTTTTAATGAGTAAATCTGTTTTGAACATTCTTGTATGTCTTTTTGTGAACATTTATTTTTATTTCGTAGGTAAATACCTAGTTGAAGAATTGCTGTGATATAGGGTAACTGTATTATGTAGATTTAGAAGAAACTGCCAGACACATTTTCAAAGTTGCTATACCATTTTACATTCCTAAAAACAAGCTATGAGAGTTCTGGTTGTTCTAAATCCTTGCCAACATTTGGTGTTCTCAGTCTTTTAATTTAACTATTCTGAGGTGTGAGTAATTGTATATCATTATGGTTTTAATTTGCATTTGTCCAATGATTAATGATATGGGGCATATTATCATAACACATATTTTCCTTTGTGAAATGTCACTTCAAGTCCTTTGCTCTTTAGAAATGCTTTTTGTCTTTTTATTATTGAGCTGTAGGAGTTCTTTATATATTCTCGACAACAACCATTTATCAGATTATGTTTTTTTAATAATAATTTTTTATTTTTTAAAAGATACTTAGATTACATAAATGTTACACAAAATTGTAGGGATTCCCATATGCCCCACCTCCCACTCCTCCCACAACTTCCCACATAAACATCCTTCATTAGTGTGGCACATCACCTGCAATAGATATACACATCCTGGGGTTTTGCCACTAAGCATGGACCACAGTTCACATTGTAGATCACACGCTCTCACACACAATTCTGCATATTATATGATGATATAAAATGGCCTATATCTGTCATTGTAATGTCACTCAGGATAATTCCCAAGTCCAGAAAAAGCCCCTGTATTACAACTGCTTTTCCCTCTCCCTGCCCCTAAAACGTCCAGCGGCCACTGGCTCCACATTAACGCTGTAATTACTTCCATTGCATGAATCACAATATGTCTATAACAGAATACCAGTAAGTCCACTCTAGTCCATAGCTCTTCACCCAATCCTGAGGAGTATGAGATGGTGAAGTCCACTCCACCTCCAAGTGAGAGGGTGCTTATAGCTCATGGATAAGATGGATGGGATTATCCTGCCTGCAGCTGCAGACTCTCTCCATTCCCTGGGATGGCCATTGTCCATCATCATCTCCCCACCAGGTGTCCAAGGTGAGTCTATTGAACTGTAGAGTAGGCGTTGCAGCTCTACCAGATTCCGAGCCCAGCTGGCCCTTGGACAGCCCAAAGACTCTGGTCTCTGGAAATACACCTACAAACTCCAGCACCACATATAGGTTTGAATAGAAGGGACAGATGGACCATGTGCAGGGAAGACATATTTGGGTTCAACTCTGTCACTCTCAGGAGCAAGGATTGCAAAGTAGGGCCCACTGATAAGGAGCAAAACTCTGGGGCTATCCACCCTGATATAGGACCTGGGTGTCTCCAGAGCCTTCAGGAGCCCCTCTGTTTGTGGTGTATCCACATTGGAAGCCTATGAGGTCCTATTAAGATGTGCATAAGTGTTACCTCTGGGATGACCTCCCAACTCACTTTGAAATCTCTTAGCCATATGAACTCATTTGTCTTTACCTTTTCCCCCTTTTATTCAAGGTCTTTTGCCATTTGTATTGCCCGTTGACACTTGTTAGTAATCCCTTATCGCCAGGGAGTCTCATCCCCGGGAGTCATGTCCCATGCTGGGAGGAAGGTAATGCATTCATAGGCTGAGTTTGGCCAAAAGAGAGGCCACATTTGAGGAACAAGGAGGCTTTCAGGAGGCAACCCTTAGGCACCTTATAACAATAGGCTAAGTTTCAATTTCAAGAGCAAAGACTCATAAGGCTAGTCATCAATAACAAGAGCCCATCAATGGATCATTCTCCTTTGCCAGTCACTGCCCCTGCACTTAGGGGACTGTTACTACTCCCTTGGAGAATATGACAGAGCTCTCCAGGATGGGAATTCAGTATTCCCTCATTTATTGAGTGATTCTCCACCCACTGTGACCATGCCCCTTGAGTATTTGAACAATTTTACATACCTTTTATGTATGTTCAGGTGAATTTCCTCCCAGGCACCCCCCATCCCTGACACCACCCCCACCAATGATCCTCTCCCACCCCAGTTGTAATCCTTCTGTGATCCAAAGCTTCTTTAAAGATTAAGCCAATACAATAGCCAAATACAATTACTAGAAAAATGAAATAATACTGATGTTTAAATGTAAGAGATAAAAATACAAGAAAACTTAAAAAAAAAAAAACTAAAAATAAAATAAAATTAAAGGATTGGGTCATTCAAAAAATGAGAAAAATTTTAAAAAGTTAAAAAATAATAATTTTTTTGACATTTTGCCTTTTATCACTGAAATATCTGGTGTCCAGTCTGTACCGTAGCACCTGCCCCCTCTCACTCCCCAGGGTCTCACTATTTTTCACTTAATTTTCAAAGAAGATTTAGGTCACAGCAAAGTCACACACCGAATACAAGACACTTTCATATACCCAACCTCTTCCCTCTTTCCTCACCCCGTATTAAAACCTTTTTTACATGTAGATGGTAGCATTGTTATAACTGAATATAGTGAAATATAGCTACTAAACATTGTCAATGGTTTACAGTGTGGTTTATATTTTAGATCATACACTTTTATAAACTTTGATGATGTTTACCATGTCCTGTGTCCATCACTTGTAAGGTAATGAAAAACATTCCCACTGACCACTAAATACCCCCTATTTGATCTATTTTGTTCCTCCCTCTCCATCCTGCTGGGGCCGATGATGACTATTTGGCTTGACTATTTGAATGACAAGATTCAGTTACATGCAACAAGAGGTCATGACATACGGGTTTGTCCTCCACTATTAGGAACCGTACTTGCTCTTAAGAGATGCCCACCTGTCTATTTCTGCTCTCCCCTCAGTACCCTGGGTATTCTAACCAACCCTTCCCAATCTACCCACCTGTCAACCCTCACTACCCAACCCAATATATCACTACCCTCCTGTCCTATCCCTTCAATACAAAACTACACTCTATCACTTTACCATAAGGTACGTCCATATGGATGATGGCTCTAAACTTTCTCTTTTCTTTCTCTTTATTGTACAACTATCTTTCAGACAATAGTTCTCAGAGACTGCCCAAATTCCTTAATTCATATCAGTAAGGTCTTGTACTGTTCATCCTTCAATGCCTGACTTTCTTCACTCAACATAAGGTCTTCCAGATTCACCCATGTTATCCTGTGTGTTAGCACTTTATTACTTCTTACAGCAGAGTAATATTCCATTGTATGTATGTACCACATTTTGTTTATCCATTCATATGTTGATGAGCACCTGGGTTGATTCCATCTTTTGGCAATAGTGGACAATGCCGCTATGAACATTGGTGTGCATATATCTGTTCATGTCTTTGCTTTCAGTTCTTCTGGGTATATACCCAGCAGTGGAATCGCTGGATCATATGGAAGATCTATAGTTAGTTTTTTGAGGAACCACCAAACTGTCCTCCACAGTGGCTGGACCACTCCACAATCCCACCAGCAGTGGATGAGGGTTAACATTCCTCAACATCCTCTTGAACACTTATAGTCTGCTGTTTTTTTAATAGCTGCCATTCTAATGGGTGTAAGATGGTATCACAATGTAGTTTTGATTTGCATTTCTGTAATAGCTAGAGATGTCGAGCATTTTTTTCATGTGCTTTTTAGCCATTTCTATTTCTTCCTTGGAGAAGCGTCTTTTCATGTCACTTGCCCATTTTTAATGGGTTGTTAGTCTTTTTATTTTTGAGTTGTAGTATTTCTTTATATATGCAGGATATTAGACTCATCAGATATATGGCTGACAAATGTTTTCTACGATTGGGTAGGCTGCCGTTTTATTTTCTTGATAACATCCTTTGAGGTACAAAAGTTTTTAATTTTGAGGAGATCCCATTTATCTATTTTTGTTGTTGTTGTTGCTCATGCTTTCGGTGTGAGGTTCATGAAACCATTTCCTATTACAAGGTCCTGTAGATGCTTCCCTACATTATCTTCCAAGGTCTTTATGGTCTTGGCTCTTATACTTAGATCTTTGATCCATCTTGAGTTGTTTTTTGTATGAGGTGTGAGATGGTGTGATGGTGTTCCTCTCTCATTCTTTTGGATATGGATATCCAGTTCACCAAGCACCACTTGTTGAAGAGGCCATTCTCTCCAAACTGAGTGGCCTTGGTACCCTTGTCAAATATCAGATGACTGTATATGCGAGGATTTATATCATGGCTCTCAATTCAGTTCCTTTGGTCAATGTGTCTATCCTTGTGCTAATACCATGTGTTTTTCACTACTGTATCTTTGTAGTATGTTTTTTTTGTTGTTGTTGTTGTCTGCAACAGACTCACTTTATTTATTTTTTTATTTTATTTTTTTCATATCCTTTTTTTTTATTATGGGTAAAAATCAAAATTCTCACAATACATACAAACATTTGCAAAATGATATATAAATGTATATGCATATATGTGTATTTGCTTACAAAAATGTTGTGTATATATATATACATACATATATTTTAAGAGGTGCTTAGATTACCCAAAATATTACACGGAACCCACTGGGATTCCCATGTTGCCCACCTCCCACTCAGTGGGGTTCCTGAGAGCTCCTGAGACACCCTGGTCCTATATAAGGGGGGATAGCCCCAGAGACTGATGCCTTATCAGTGGGTTCTATTTTGGAATCTTTGCTCCTGAGAGTGACAGAATTAGACTCAAATAAGTCCTCCCTGCACATGGTTGGTGTAGTATGTTTTAAAGTCAGGTACTGTGATACTTCCAACTTCATTTTTCTTTTTCAATATGTCTTTGGTGATTTGGGGCCTCTTACTTTTCCAAATAAATATTGTAGTTAGTTTTTCCAATTCTTTAAAAAATACAGTGTTGGTTTTTATTGGGATTGCAATAAATCTGTAGATTAGTGTGGGTAGGATAGACATTTTGATGATGTTTAGTCTTCGTATCCATGAACAGGGAATATTCTTCCATTTATTTAAGTCTTCTTTCATTTCCTTTAACAGTGTTGTGTAGTTTTCTGTATATAAGTCCTTTACATCTTTAGTTAAATTTATTCATAGGTATTTGATTCTTTTAGTTACTATTGTAAATGGTATTTTTTTCTTGATTTCCTCCTCAGATTGCTGCTTATTGGTGTACAGAAATGCTAATGATTTTTGAGTATTGAACTTATTAGCCTGAGAAGTTACTGAACTCCTTTATAGTTTTAGAATCTTGTTGTAGATTTCTCAGGGCTTTCTATGTATAGGATCATGTCATCTGCAAAAAATGAAATTTTTTACTTCTTCTTTTCCAATTTTGATGCCTTTTATATCTTTTTCTTGCCTCAGTGCTCGAGAAAGTACTTCTAAGACAATGTTAAATAGGAGTGGTGATAGTGGGCATCTTTGTCTTGTTCGCAATCTCAGAGGGAAGGCTTTTCACCATTGAAGATGATGTTAGCTTTGGGTTTTTCATATACACCTTTTATCATGTTCAGAAAGTTTCCTTCTATTCCTATCTTTTGCAGTGATTTTATCAGGAAAAGGTGCTGTATATTGTCAAATGCTATTTCTGCATCTATAGAGGTGATCATGTGAATTTTTTTTTTCAATCTGTTTATGTGGTGTATTACATTGATTGATTTTCTTAGGTTGAATCATCCTTGCATACCCTGGATGAATACTAATTGGTCATGGTGTATAATTCTTTTTGCATATTGTTAAATGTCATTAGCAAGTATTTTGTTGAGGATTTTAGCATCTAGGTTCATTAGAGAAATTAGTCTGCAATTTTCCTTTCTTGTGTTATCTTTGTTTGGCTTTGGTATTAGGGTAATGCTGGCTTCATAGAATGAGTTAAGCAATGTTCCTTCTACTTCTATTTTTTGGAGGAGCTTAAGCAGAATTGGTGCTAGCTCTTTCTGGAATATTTGGCAGAATTCACCTGTGAAGCCATCTGGTCCTGGGCTCTTCTTGGTTGGGAGGGTTTTGATGACTGAGTCTATCTCTTTACCTGTAATTGGACTGTTGATTTAATCAATTTCTTCTTTCATCAATGTAGGCTGTTTGTGAGTTTCTAGGAATTTGTCCATTTCCTCTAAATTATAATTCTTGTTGGCATATAATTTTTCAAAGTATCTTCTTATGATGCTCTTTATTTCTGTGGGGTCAGTAATGATATCCCCTTCTTCATTCCTTATTTTCTGTACTTGCATCTTCTCTCTCTTTTTCTTTCTTAGTCTAGATAAGGGTTTGCCAATTTTATTGATCTTCTCAAAGAACCAGCCTTTGGTTTTGTTTATTTTTCAAGTGCTTTCTTTCTCTTAATTCTTCCATAATCTTTGTATTTCTTTCTTTCTACTTCTTTTGGGGTTACTTTGTTGTTTTTTTCCAATTCTTCCAGATGTGCAGTTAGGTCTTCAATTTTAGCTCTTTCTTCTTTTTTAATATATGCTTTTATGGCTATGAATTTCCCTCTCAGTACAGCTTTGGTGACATCCCATAGGTTTTGATATGTTGTGTTGTCATTTTCATTTGATTCAAGGTAGTTACTGATTTCTTTTGAGATTTCCTCCTTGACCCATTCTTTGTCTAAGAGTGTGTTGTTTAGCTTTCATATCTTTGCGCTTAATCTGGTTCTCTGGCCCTTAGTGATTTCCAATTTCATTCCATTGAAGTCAGAGAAATTCCTTTTTATAATCTTAATCTTTCTGAATTCATTGAGAGTTGTTCTGTGGCCTAGCATGTGGTCTATCTTGTAGTATGATCCATATGCACTCGAGAACAATGTATATCCTGCAGTATTTGGGTGTTGCATTCTGTATATGTATATTAGGTCCAGGTCCTCTAACGTATTGTTCAGAGCCTTGTTTCTTTATTGATTCTCTCTCTAGATGTTCTGTCTAATGGTGATAATGGTGTATTAAAGTCCCCCACTATAAGTGTAGAAGTCTTTATTTCTCCACTTAGTTTTTCCATTGTTTGCCTCGTGTATTTTGAGGCACATTGATTTAGGTTCATAAATATTTATGATTGTTCTCTCTTCTTGGAAGATTACCCCTTTTACTAATATATAGTGTCCATCTTTGTCTCTTACAGTAGTTTTGCATTTAAAAACTATTTTGTCCGATATTAAGATAGCTTCTCCTTCCCTTTTTGGTTATTGTTTGCTTGTAAAATTGTTTTCCAGCCATTCACTTTCAGCCTCCTTGAATTCCTGGGTATAAGGTGGGTTTCTTGTAGACAACATATAGATGGGTCATATTTCCTTGTCCATTCTGCCTATCTGTGTCTCTTGACTCATTAGTTTTACTCATTAACATTCAGTGTTATTCCTCTCA
This sequence comes from Tolypeutes matacus, assembly GCA_026826555.1. Taxonomy (NCBI): domain Eukaryota; kingdom Metazoa; phylum Chordata; class Mammalia; order Cingulata; family Chlamyphoridae; genus Tolypeutes; species Tolypeutes matacus. The sequence goes on from JAKSZT010054512.1 coordinate 2,629,946, forward strand.
ATGAATTTCTTACATCAACCATATTTTCTTTGGGTTTATATATGTCCTATGCTCTTTTTATTTCTCTTTTTGTCTTTTTAGTTGTTAGTCCACTCTTCTCCAACTCCCTCTCTCCTGTTTTTTCCTTTCAATCTGTAGAACTTCCTTTAGTATTTCTTGAAGTCCAGGTTTCTTATTTTCATATTTTCTTAATTTCTGCTTATCTGTGAATATTTTGAACTCTCCATCATTTCTGAATGGCAGCTTTGCTGGATAGAGAATTTGTGGCTGGAAGTTTTTTCTTTTAGTACCTTGATTATGTCATACCACTGTCTTCTTGCCTCCATGGTTTCAGCTGAGAAATCAGCACTTAATCTTATTGTGCTTCCCTTGTATGTGATGGTTCTCTTTTCTCTTGCTGCCTTGAGTATTTTCTCTTTGTCTTGAGCATTGGACATTTTGATAATTATATGTATTGGAGTAAGCCTGTTGGGATTTATACTGTTTGGGGTGCATTTTGCTTCCTGGACATGTACATTCATTTCTCTCAATAGGTTTGGGAAGTTTTCAGCCATTATTTCCTTCAATAGTCCTTCTGTTCTGTTTCCCTTCTCTTCTCCTTTTGGGATGTCTATAATGCATATGTTTGTGCGTTTTGTGTTGTCAGTTATATCCCTAAGTCCCTGCTGGATTTTTTCTATCTTTTTATCTATCTGTTCTACTATCTGTTTAATTTCAGATGCACTGTCTTCCACATCACTAATTCTTTCTTCTGCCTGTTCAAATCTGTTGTTATGTGAATCCTGCATCTTTTTGATTTCTTGTATTGTGCCATTCATCACCATCTTATCTTTATTTTTTTATGTATGTTTGCAATTTCTTCAGTATGTTCTGCCAGTGTTTTTAATATCCTTAATCTCTTCATTCACTTCATTAAGTTGGTCCATGATATTTGTTTGAAAATCTTTGATTAGTTGTTTGATGTTCTGCATCTTTTCCTGGTTTTTACTTTGATCAATGGAAAGGTCCATGTCTTCCTGTTTCTCAGTATGGTCTGCAATTTTTTGTTGCCCTCTGGTCATCATTTTATCTTGATGAGTTTATTCAGTTGATTAGCTTCTCTCTCTGCTCTAGAGTTTATTGAGGTGGTGGTTCTGTGTGTGTATTAAGTTTTCTCTTTGACACTTTGTTCTTCTTGTATTTCCTTGCTTTTCTCTACGTTCCCTTGAAGGAAAAAATTAGGGCCAGAGGAATCAAAACAGGTAAGAAAGAAAAAAGGATAATAGTAATATTGATAAAAGTTAGAAGAGGGGCTGATTCAGACTTAATAAAATGAATTTTTAACTCATATAGTCAGTGTGGAGTAATAGCGGAAAAAATGTGGACTATTTATAATGGAATGGGAAGCCAAATAGAGAAAAATATATAGAATGATTTAAAATGCCAGAATGATAAGGAGAGAGGGAAAGAGTAAAGAAAAGGCTGAAAGGAAAAAGTTAATATTAAAAAAAAAAAAAAAGAAAACAGAATAGACAAGATAGAAGTCGACAACCATGAAAGTGAGGACTAATGAAAAAAGGTGGAATGTAAGAACCACAACAGAAAGCAGAAGGTGGAAAGTTGAAGGAAGGAAAAGCGATAGCATTGGTAGACAAAATCACTATATGCAGAGAATGGAAAATCAAGGAAGAAGCAGCACAGCAAAGAAGAAAAAAGTTAGCAGCACCTAATTTTAAAAAAGGGGGGGTGGGGAGGAAAGAGGAAAGTAAAACAAGAAATAAACAAACAAAGAAACCCAAACAAACACACAAACATGCAGTCAAACAAAGCTAAGGAAGAACAGCATTCCTTCTTGGGCCCTTCTGGAGCCTCTCAGCCCGTGTTCATCAGTCAATTACCCTGCAGGTTTTGAGGCAGATTTTAGTGATTAAGTTAAAATTTTTTTTAAGAAATAAAGGACCCAAAAGAAGGCCTCTTCGGGACCACCTCTTCCATCAAAGGGACCCTAAATAGGCTCGTGGAAATTTATCACACACTTCCCAATGTGTGACCCCCCACCCCAGGGGAGCTGAGACTCTGATCCTCAGCATGGAACTATAAAATTGGCTGGCTCTGCCCCCTCCTAAGCCAAGCCTCTGTGTCTCACAGCTGTTAGGTAAATCAGGCTTCCTCAGCAGATTCACCTCTCCCCTCAGCCTGGCACCACTTCTATCCAGCTGATTTGCTCCCAAAACGCTGCAAGGGGGTCCAGGCATCCAAACCTACAGAAAAAAACCTCTCATCCTTTGCCAGGACCCTCCCACTCTCGGAGAGTGCTCCCTTTCACTGGGTTGCCGGGAGGGTGGGGCTTAACTATGTGCATCCACGATTTCCAGCTGGGGAAAAAAATCTCACGATTTTATATTGAGCAGTCCACCTCGCTGTCCAGCTCCCTCCAGATCGATGCCCCCAAGGTTCTCGCTCTGCAAGATCCCAGAACAGGCCACCCAGGCAGAATCCTGTCCCCAATCAGCCATCCTCCCTGAAAGAAATGGTGAGTGCCCAACTAAACCGACACCATCTTCTGCCTCTCTGTATCAGATTATGTTTTGCAAGTATTTTCCACTAGTCTGTTGGGTTGCCTTTACTTAAAGGTTATTCAATGAGAAGAAGTTTTCACTTCTAATGAAGTTTAAATTATCAAACTTTTATTTTATGATTATTGCTTTTTTTGCCATGCCTAAGAAAACATTGTCTATCTCGAAGTTGCATGAGTGTCTTCCATGTTTTCTACAAGAAGATTTATAACTTTGTTTTTTGGTAGACTATGACTCATTTTGAATTAAAATTTGTATGTGCTATGAGGTAGGAGTTAAAGATAATTTCCCCCATATGCTTTTTCTGTTGTACTAGCCTCATTTATTCATAAGATTCTCTTTTCTCCATTAGATTGTTATGTTACTTTTGTAAATCAATTAAGATTGAGGAAAGAACAAACACGAGCAGGGAGCGTAACCATAGACCAAAATACATTTCTTAATATTGTAGTTATTATCTTGTCTTAATGGAAGAATCTGCTACATTGATATAAAAGAGTGGTTGCTAGGTGTTCAGAAGGGTGGCAGAGGGATGAATAGATGGAACACAGGGCATTTTTAGGCAATGAAATTGTTTGATATGATACTGTAACGATGGACACATGACTTTATGTATTTGTCAAAGCATATAAAACTGTACAGCAATAAGTGTAAATCACAATGTAAACTCTGGACTTCAGTTAGTAGCAATGCTTCAATACTGGTTCATCAATTGTAACAAATGTACCAGACTAATGTAAGATGTTAATAAAAAGGGAAACTATGTATGTGGGTGCATGTGGATATTATATGGGAATTCTCTCTATTTTCAGTGTGAGTTTTCTGTAAATCAAAACTTCTCCAGACTAATATGCCAATCCCTCAATATTATTCCATGTAACTATAAATCTTATTCTTCAAAAATTGAAACTTAGTGGTCACTATAGGTTCTGAGGGGAAGAGGAGGAAAGAATAGAATAGATGGAACATAGGACATTGGAATTGTTCTGAATGATCTTGCAATGATGGATACAAACAATTTTAAAATTTGTCAAAACCTATAAAAGTGCATGGAGCAAAATGTAAACCATGATGCAAACCATTAACCATGGTAAGTAGCAATTCTTAAATATTTGTACACTAATAGTAACAAATGTACCATACACTTGTAAAATGTTATTAATAAGGGAGAGGGGGAGAAGCGGAAGGGTTTGGGTATATGGGAATCCCCTATATTTTATATGTAACTTTTCTGTAACCTAAAACTTTTTTGAAAATAAAGTTAAAAAAATAAGACACTGTGGCAACACATAGAATAAATTTTCACTGTACATAAAAGATAAAGATCTTATGGTGATGGATCTGAAAAAAAAATTCTATTTTTTAAATATTTTTATTTTTGCACTTACTTTTTATTTTTTAAAACTTTTTCTTTTTTATATTATTTGTTATTATAATTATTTATTTTCTTATTCTTTTTAAAATTATTAATGTTTTATTTTTAAAGAAGATTTAGATTACATAAATGTTACATAAAAAATATAAGGGATTCTCATATGCCCCACTACTTCCCCTTTCCACACTTTCCCACATTAACAACATCCTTCATTAGTGTGGTACATTTGTTGCAATTGATGAACCTGTATTGAAGCATTGCTACTAACCACAGAGTATAGTTTACATTATAGTTTACACTTTGTACTGCACAATTTTGTAACATGACAAAATATACAATGGCCTGTATCTGTCACTGCAATGTCATGCAGGACAAATTCAATGTCCTGAAAATGCCCCCAAATTACACCTATTCTTCCCTATCCCATTCCTCAGAACCTCAGGTGGCCACTGCCTTTGTATCAATGATAAAAGTTCTTCCATTGCTAGAATAATAATAAGTCTGTAATGGAATAATATTAACTCTACTTTAGCCCATTGTTCATTTCACAAACTTGATGATTTTTGGATGGTGTTCCCTGCTCTGCTTCTAATTGTGAGGTGGCTTAGATCCCATGGGGCAGATGGATGGAACTACCTTGCTTGCAGTTGCAGACACTCTCTGTTTCTTGGGATGGGCATTGTCCATCATCATCATCTTGTTAATTGTCCTGGGTGAGTCCATTGAACTGGAGAGTAGGGGTTGCAACTCTGCCAAAATTCAGGGCTCCACTGGCACATAGACTGACCAAAGATATAAGTTTCTGGAGCATATATTTATCAAGTATAGTGCTAATTATGGTTTCAAATAAAAGGGGCAGAAGAGCCATATGTAGAGAACTTTATACATAAGTCTAACTCTGTTACACTGAGGAGCATAAATTTCAAAGTAAGGACCACTGACAGGGTGCTGAATTCCTGAGCTGTCTGCACTGCTTATAGTTTCTGGATGTCTCTAGAGTCTTCAGGAACCACGCTATTTGAGACACTGTTTACTGTGGCAGTCAATGAGATCCTGCTGAGACATGCATAAGCATAACCTCTGGAATGACCTCTGGACTCACTTTGAAATCTCTTAGCCAAGATGGCGTTGGTGTAGGAGGGCACACACTGCAAGCTCCCAGAGCGAGGCGGATTGTGGACGGGGTCCTGCCCGGGGGTCTGTGCTGTGCACGTGTGGAGTGAGAAGCTTGGGACATCTATCTGCGCGGATCGGCGGCGTGGACCGAACGGTGGACATTCGGAACATAGAAAGAAGCAAGGAAATAAAATAAGAAGAAAAACTGCCAAAGAGAAAACTTAACTCACACACAGAACCAACAGCTAAATAAAATTCTAGAGCATAGAGAAAAGCTAATCAACTGAACAAACCCATCAAGATAATATGATGACCAGAGGGCAACAGAAAAATACAAATGACTCTGAGAAACTGGAAAACATGGACCAGTCCAGTGCACAAAATAAAAACCAGGAAGCAATGCAGTACATCAAAAAACTAATCAAAGCTATCCAAACAAATATCATGGACCAACTTAAAGAACTGAAGGAAGAGATTAAGGATATAAAGAAGACACTGGGA